>BPLR01018854.1:0-79894 GCA_021605095.1 Caerostris extrusa
GAGGGTGGTCGAGGGGCAGCTCAGGTGTTCGCATTCTGGTTCCTCCGTGCGAGATAAATGTTTCTAAATTAACTTCGTTACGTATACTAAAGTTTTGCAGGCATTCGTATACATGTAGCCGGTGCAGCCACCATTAAACCGTAATCCATCTCGGATCATATTATGCTGCTTGGATTAGCTGTGTGTACCAGGACCCTTAAATGAGCGGTTAGAAAATTTAAAGAAGGTTTTTATTAAATGCATCAAGCATTTTTGAAGACCCAGTATGAAGTATGAAAGACGTAGACTTAAAATTCTATTCTATGGTAAGTTAAAAGGTACATATTAGTTATTAAAGCGATCTAGAATGTGAAATAACAAGTTTGAAAGCATTTTTTATAGAGAATACGTTACATATAGAAAACGCGAATTAACTAGTTAAAATCTCTGTTATTTAAAAAAAAAAACAAGTTTAAGAAAGTTTGGAAAGCATTTTTTTATATAGAGAATATCATATTTTGATAGAGAATACGTTATTTTTTTCTCATACAGTTGGCAATACAGAGACACTTAATCTTTATGCCATAAGCAAGGACTTCAAGTCTGTTACAACTTTAGCACTACCCAGGTACATGTGTAGCTTGAAGATATGCTATAGATGCAAGTAACAGTACGCGCATTACGTTCTACCCCTACAAGAAATATGTCACCACCGGGACTCGAATCATAAGTATGTGGTACCTAGTGCCAGAGAATTTGATACTCGGCCGTCAGACCCTCCCAGAATAAATTATAAACTTTGCAAATTGACAAAACAATTTAAATACAGAATATGTTATTGATCCTGAAGGTAAATCAGCTCTGAAAATGTCAATCAGCTTAAATAATCTATAATTTTGAAACGAGGTTAAAAAAAAAAAAAAGTTTGTTGCAAAATTGTAAAAAAACATTTCTTTGGTTTGCTGCTCAAAGCCGCTTAATTTTACAAAATTTAAGCTAATAATACGAGGACCTACAATTTAACATGAATTGCGAACACTATCAGCATTTATTCCTCAGGTAGTTAATTTTTATGTAAACCTGAAACGTGTGGTGCCCAATGATGAATATGATTTAATATTTATAGCTATCATAACGTTTGCATGTGATAATCTCGACATTCAACGAATATGCATCTCCCTAATATTTGCAGCTATTCAAATAAAAAAAGATTTATTTATATTTTCTTGTTTTTTGTTTTTTTTTGTTTTTAAGAAAACAATTTCAATTTTCAAAAGCAAATGAAGACTTAGTGAACCCATTCATAGTTAAACATTTATAGACAAAACTCAAATTCATCGAGCAGTTTACGCAATGAATATTGTATGCTTTTCCGTCAAGGCTATTACGAGAATCAATATTAAAATAATACCACCAGTTTTAAGATCAATCCCACAAATTAAACGCCTGCAAACTTCCAACGAGCGTGAATTTTTGCCATAAATGCCTCCCCAAAATGAGGCGTGCCAACAAAAATCAGGCCTCTCCTTCCCAAATTCTAAACAGGCATCGGGCCTTTTCATAAATATGCATGAACTTCTGGCGGGAACAAAGTTAAAATATCAATTAAACTAGCACACTCATGGTAGATGCATTAGCGTTATTTTTGGTACCTTATATTACTTTTAACTCTCGCGATTATTTGAAGAATTTCTCGCGGCATAAACACATTACACAGAGGCGGAGAAACCACAACCGTAACCTCAACTGAAACTTACTGGGGGGGGTGAAATTCAGGCATAGGGTGGTAGGGAGACAGGTCAGATTTGGCATTCTGGTTCTTCCGTGCGTGATAAATGTTTCTAAATTAACTTCGTTACGTATGGTGAAGTTGTGTATGTATTCAAATGCATGTAGCCGGTGCAGCCATCATTAAACCGCAATCCATCTCGGATCATATTATACGGCTTGGCTTTGGTATGTATACCGGAATCTTAAATGGACTGTTGGTGAATTTAAGAAAGCTTTTATTAAATCATCAAACATTTTTGAGAGATATTGGAGTATGAAAGATTCCATTTACGGTAAGTTAAAAGATACATATTAATTATAAAAGCGGCCAAGAATACGTAATAAAAAGTTTGGAAAACTTTTTTATATAAAGAATACTTCCCATATAGAGATGGCTAATCAATTAGTTAAATTATCTGACTTTTTTAAACCAGGTAATCCATCTAAAATCATAATATACGGCTTGTTTGAGCTATCAGTACCGGAACCCTTAAATGTGCTGTTCGTAAATTTAAAAGTTTTTATTAAATGCATTAAACATTTTTTGAGATTGCAGTATGAAAGATTCTATTCCATTGTAAGTTAAAATGTACAGATTAATTATAAAAAGAGGCCTAAAATGTGAATTAGTAAGTTTGGAAAGTGTTTTGATAAAGAATATGTTGCACACAGAAGAAGGTGAATCAACTAGATAAATCCTTTGATATTTTTTAAAGCAGGTAGACCATTGGGATTATATTATACGGCTTGGCTGAGCTATGTGTGCTTGGATGAACTAGTTAAATGATCTGTTTTTTTCGTAAACCAGGTAATCCATCTTGAATCATATTGTACGGCTTGGCTAGGCTGCCTACCGGAAGTTTAAGAAGGTTTTTATTAAATGCATCAAGCATTTTTTAGAGTGATCGTGGTATGAAAGACCTAGACTTAAAATTCTATTTTATGGTAAGTTAAAAGGTACATATTAAATATAAAAGCTACATAGAATGTGAAATAGCAATTTTGCAAAGCCTTTTTATACAGAATACGTTACATATCGCCAAAGCGGATCAACTTGAAAAATTCATTTTTTTTTTTAGAATAAGCACTTTGATAAAGAACATGTTATATATCACGCATTAAAAAAATTGCGTTATATTTTTTTCTCATGCAATTTTCAATGTAGACACAGATAATGTTTATACAATAAGCAACGGCTGTACCGCTGCTACACGTTTGGCACTACACATGTGACACGTGTAGCTTGGATATGTTATGGATGCAAGTAAAACTACCCGGTCATATTAAACGGTCTAGCTCTACGGTCATATTAGACCGGGAACTACGGCTAAAATTGATTTCAAACCACTACAAGCAAACACGGTATTGCCGGGACTCGAACCTACAACCTGTGATACCGATCATAAGAGCTCTTGCCACTCGGTTATCAGGCCCTCAAAATACATTATAGATTTTTTCTAATTGATAAAATCATTTTAATATGGAATATGTCATTGATCGTGAAGGTAAATCAGATGAAATGCTCTATATTTTTGAAACGAGGTTCAATTAAGTTTATTGCAAAAATTAGATAGCGTTGATTTGGTTTGGCTGTGAGCTATGTATAGACTATGCGTTATGTAATCCCTCATCAGTTAGAATGTGAGAATGCAACGTCCATGGACCTTATGTACACCAAGAATAGTCCATTGATAATTGATAAGGTTTGGTTTGTCACTATACGGTAATCCTGTCCACACGAGGGCTAAAAAGATCGGACCAACAGTTTAAGGCGGATTGCGAAGCACTAATGCACATCCATACCACCGCCAAGATTCGAAATTGAAGACTGTAGTGTCTTATGAAGAATATGATTTACAATTTACAGTTATCATAACGTTTGCATATGATAAACTCTAATAAATCAAATTAGCCAAATCTGAAAACATTTCTTGCTTTTTTTTGTTTTGAAATAAAACTTGAAATCTCAAAAGCAAATTAAATGATTAATGTAGCCATTTGAAGTTAAAAATTCATAGATAGATCTTGCAATTATCGATCAGTTTACGCAATGAATATTGTATGGTTTCTGTCTAGGCTATTAAGAGAATTAATATTAAAAGTACCATCAGTTTTAAGATGAATCCCACAAATTAAACCCATGCAAACTTCAAAAGAGCGTGAATTTTTGTCAAACTCCCTTCATAAACGAGGCGCTCCAACGCAAATCAGTCCTCTCACTCCCAAATTTCAACCAGGCCTTAGGTCTTTTAATGAATATAAATGTATATCTGGCGGGAATGAAGTTAAAATTTCAATTAAACAGGTACACTAATGGTGGAAGCATTAGTGTTACTTTCGGTACCTCAAATATAATTTTTTAACTCTCGCGATTATTTGAAGAATTTATCAGCATAAGCACACACAGCGGCGGATAAACCACAACCGTAACTTACTGGTGGGGGCAATTCAGGATGGGGATGGTTGGGGGCAGCTCAGATTTCGCATTCTGGTTCCTCCGTGCGTGATAAATGTTTCTAAATTAACTTCGTTACGTATACTGAAGTTGTGCAGGCATTCAAACGCATGTAGCCGGTGCAGCCACCATTAAACCGTAATCCATCTTGGATCATATTATACGGCTTGGCTGAGCTGTGTGTACCGGAACCCTCAAAAGGGCGGTTAGTAAATTTAAGTAGGTTTTTATTAAATGCATCTAACATTTTTGATAGAGATTACAGTATGAAAGACGTAGACTTAAATTATATTCTATGGTAATTTCAAAGGTGCATATTAATTATAAAAGCTACCTAGAATGTGAAATAGCAAATTTGAAAAGCATTTTTATAAAGAATACGTTACATATCGCGAAAGTGAATCAGCTAGTTAAATTCTCTGTTTTTTAAAAACAAGTCCAAGAAAGTTTGGAAAGCATTTTTATATAGAATATGTTATATATCACGCTTTTGATACAGATAACACTATTGTTTTTACTCGTGCAATTGTCAATACACAGACAGTTATTATTTATGGCTGCACCGCTTTTACTCATTTGGCACTACCCACGCGGAACATGTAGATGGAAGATAGGCTAAGGATGCGAGTCACACTACCGTCGCAATGCTCTACGATCCTATTAGACTGGGACCTACGGCTTAAACGGGATTCCGCACCACTGCAATGATCCATGACAACGACGGGACTCGAATCTGAAAGCTGTGGTATCGAGCAACAGAACGCATGCCACTCGGCCATCAGGCCCTCACTGAAAACATTATAAATTTTGCTAATTGATAAAATTATTTCAATATAGAATACGTCATTGGTCGTAAAGATAAATAATCTTGAATAATCTATATCTTTGAAACTATTTTCTAAGAAAATTACTGCAAAATTGAAAATCATTTTTTTTGTCTGTCACCCTAAGCTATTTTTGGGGACAGTTTGTCGCTCTACAGTCATCTTGTAAAGACGAGGGATAAACAGACCGGGACCGACAATTACAAAAAGGTTTTCGAACCACAAACAAACATCCGTATCACAACTAGTTTCAAACCTGGAGCATGTGTTTGGAAAGGGCCAGTGCACTAGCCAATTGGCCATCAAGGCTCTTAAGCTAATTAGAGCGGCACGTACAGTTTAATGTGAATTCCGAACAACTAACAAGCATCCATGCTCTCTCCAGGATTCGAACATGAAGAATATGATGTACAATTTACAGTTATCATAATGTTTGCAAATCATGTTCCCTCTAGTAGTTCAAACTACTCAAAGTCAAAAGGATTTATTTGTTCTTTTTTTTTTTTATAGTAAGAATTTCAATTTTCAGAAGCTAAAATTAAGGCTTAACGAACCCATTTTAAGTTAAATATTTATAGATTGAACATTGCATTTATCGATTAATTTACTCAATCAATATTGCATCGTACCCACCTAGGCTATTACAGGAATTAATATTAAAATAATACCACCAGTTTCAAAATTAATCCCACAAATTAAACGCATGCAAACTTCCAAAGAGCGTGAAATTTTGCCAAGCTGACTTCACAAACGAGGCGTGACAACACAAATCAGGCTTCTGTTTCCCAAATTTCACCCATACCTCGGGCTTTTCCATAAATATGCATGTATTTCTGGCGGGAATGAAGTTAAAATATCAATTAAACAAGCACACTAGTGGTAGATGCAATAGTGTTACTTAGGTACCTCAAAATATTTTTAACTCATGCGATTATTTGAAGAATTTCTCGCAGCATAAACACACACAGGGGCGGGGAAAACCACAACCATAAACTTAACTGAAACTTACTGGGGGGGGTGAAAGTCAGGCAGGGGGGCCGAGGGCAGCTCGAATTTCGCATTCTGGTTCCTCCGTGCGTGATAAATGTTTCTAAATTAACTTCGTTACGTATACTGAAGTTTTGCAGGCATTCAAATGCATGTAGCCGGTGCAGCCACCATTAAACCGTAAACCATCTTGGATCATATTATACGGTTCGTCTGAGCTGTGTGTACCGGAACCCTTAAATGGCGGTTCGTAAATTTAAGAAGGTTTTATTAAATGCATCAAACATTTTTGAGAGAGATTGCGAGTATGAACGATTTAGATATAAAAGGTCTATACTATGGTAAGTTAAAGGTACATATTAATTATAAAATGTGAAATAGCAAGTTTGAAGAACATTTTGATAAAAAGAATACGTTACATATAGAGAAGATGGATCAAGTATTTTAATTTATAATTTTTTTCAAAACAAGTTCAAGAAAGTTTGGGAAGCATTTTGATATAGAATATATTATATATCACGCGTCTGATACAGAATACGAAATTTTTTTTTTCCATCATGTAGTTGGTAATACAGAGACAGTTAATCTATTTGAAATAAGCAAAAGCTGCACACGACTGCACACGACTAATTTAACACTACCCAGGAAGCACGTGTAGTTTGAAGATATGGTATAGACGCCAGTAACATTACCGCGCAACACTTTACTGTAATATTAAAAGGGACCTACGGTTTAAAGTGAATTCGAATAACTATATACATCCAACTGGCCCTCTCAGAATATGTTATATAAGTTTGCTATTTGATACAACCATTTAACTATAGAATATGTTATTGATCGTGAGGATAAATAAGCTTAAATACTCTATATTTTTGACGCGAGGTTCGAAAACGTTTGTTGCAGAAGGGGAAACCATTTGTTTGGTTTGCTTCAAAAGGTCATGTTTGCACAATTTACGGTTATAATACGGGGACCTACAGATTAATGGGCATTGTGAACTACTAACAAACATCCATGCCAGTGCCATGATTCGAACCTGAAGCCTATGGTGTTCAATGATGAATATGATTTACAATTTACAGTTATCAGAACGTTTGCATAGGATAATCTCTCTAACAGTTCAAACTACTCAAATCTGAAACCATTTATTTATTTATTTTTAAAATAAAAATTTGAATTTTCAGAAGCAAATGAAATCTTATTGAACCCATTTAAAATTAAACATTTATAGATAAAACTTCCATTTATCGATTAGTTTACGCAAAGAATATTGTATGCTTTCCGTCAAGGCTATTAAAAGTATTAATACTAAAGTGATACCACCAGTTTTAAGATTAATCCAGCAAATTAAACCCATGCAAACCTCCAAACAGCGTGAATTTTTGCCAAAATGACTTCATAAACGAGGCATGCCAACACAAATCAGCCCTCGGGCCCTTTCATAAATATGCATGTATTTCGGGCGGGAATGAAGTTAAAATATCAATTAAATAAGCACACTCATAGTAGATGCATTAGCTTTACTTTAGGTACCTCAAATCACTTTTAACTCACGCGATTATTTGAAGAATTTCTCGCAGCATAAATACACACAAAGGCGGGGAAAGACCCAACCGTAAACCCAACTGAAACATACTGGAAGGGGGTGAAAGTCAGGCAGTAGGGGGAGGGGGAGGTCGCTCAGATTTCCATTCTTGTTCCTCCGTGCGTGATAAATGTTTCTAAATTGACATCGTTATGTATACTGAAGTTGTGCAGGCATACAAATACATGTAGCCGGTGCAGCCACCATTAAACCGTAATCCATCTTGGATGATATTACACGCTGTGGCTGAGCTGTGTGTACCGGAACCCTTAAATGGTCGGTTCATAAATTTAAGGATGTTTTTATTAAATGCTTTCAACCTTTTCTGCGAGAGATTGCAATATGAAAGTCGTAGACTGAAATTCAATTCTATGGTAAGCTAAAAGGCATACTTTAATTACAAAAGTGGCTTAGAATATAAAATAGCATATTTTGAAGCATTTTGATATAGAATATGTTACATGTAAATTTGAATCAACTAGTTAAATTTCTTTTTTTTTAAAACCAAGTTCAAAAAGATTTGGAAAGCATTCTGATTCGAATATATGTCTTGCATTCGGTAGAGAATACGTTATAGATTTTGCTAATTGACAAAATCATTTCATTATGGAATATTTTAACGATTGTGGAGGTAGATCACCTGGTTAAATTCCTTATATTTTTGAGACCAGGTTCAAAAACATTTGTTGCAAAATTGGAAACAATTTTATTTGGCTTGTCGCTCTACAGTCAGTTTTTGAAGACTTAAGGCTAATTAGATTGCGCTCACAAATATTCATGCCACCACCAGTGTTGGGAACTGAAGCCTGTGCTACGAAAGGCCAGAGCGCTAGCCAAGCTGCCGTCTGGCTGCAGCCATTGTACTATTAAAATATGTTATGATCAAGCATTTGGTAGAGAATATGTTATAGATTTTGTTAATGAAAAAGCATTTAATATAGATCATGCTATAAATCTATAAGGCGCATCAGATGAAATTTTCTATTTTATTGAAAGCAGCTTCAAAAAGGTTTGTTGCAAATTTGGAAGATATATTAGTTAGATTATAAATGGAAATGTATTCCGGGATCACAAATCGAGGGCCATTAACTCTAAATTTGTCTTTAAAAAAAGAAACTCTTTTCAAAGCATTTTTATTTTATCGGAAATGCAATTTTTATATCAGGTCCCTAGGGAAAACTTTTTAAAAATTTGGACTAAAATGGATATTTCTAAATACTTTAAATACATTATTATCTACAGTAATTCCAATAATCCTCCTATCATCATTGATGGCATTTATGATAAAAACAATTTAATTCATATTTTTATTTCTATATTCAAAACGACTTCAATGCTAATGATTAAGATAATAAGATTTCAAGGTATTAAGATAACTATTGAACGAAAATGGTGTTTTATCTTTGTCGAAAATATTAAATAAAGATTAGCTCCCTCTGATAACTTAATTCTTCAACCAATTACGTTAACTAGTTTAAAGAAAATTGGATTAGTTACTTTCTATTATAAAAGGAATTCTTTAGAAAATTTCAAGGAAGTGATTAGGATTGTGTTTCACAAATTTTTAAACGAATTATTTACTATCTATTCTATTTAATAAAATATAGATTAAAATCCGTCGTTCCTTTTTAACAAGCACTAATCAATAAATTGAATTGAATTTATTTTTTTATATACTGTTTGGAAATATTTACAGAATAATGGTATATAATATAGAATAATGGCATATAATAATAGAAAGCAAATGATTAAGACAATAAAATTTAATTCTTTCAAGATTGTAACGTGTTTTGCCTATATAATACCTACAACGGCTTCAATAAGAGGGCCACTTAAAGATAGGTTCATGGGAACACTTTAATTTTTATTTACAAACCTTAAAATATATATATATATATATATATAACTCTATTTGCATAAAAGTGAAAATTAGAAATGATTTGATTCACAAGTGCAGTTCACTCCAATGTCGGATATCAGCCCATGGTCTATCACATAACATGATGTTACAACCCATGGTGTAATCCATATTCCATCTGTAATTGTTTCGACTTGTGAAGGTTGAGCAAACAATCGCTAATTTCAGAAGGTCTCATTATCCATGGCACTTAATATATGCTGTGCGATTTGTGTGACAGGATTTTCTCATGAGTACAAGACACTAATTGCCTGCAATATAACTATCCACACCAATGCTTATCTGCTATTAAATTTTCGTGATAGTTTGTTAATACTACTGTGTCCAAAACGTAAGACCATTTTGTTTTTGCTCTAAGGTTATTTATTGCACGTTTCCGTGGCCTTAAGGAATTTCAATTTTTTTCTTCAAGAGTGTCAGCCTATATCGTTCTGTAGATACGTGCAGATGATTGTTCTGTTTCAGTAAACCTCTGCACTGTTCATTCATTCTTTTGTTTCTTTATTTCATCCACCACTTCTGAACTCTACTCTATTTTACTATAGAAATCTTTTCACAGACATGCTTTCATACCGTAAGGCAACGATATTGCCTGAGGGCCAACTGGCTAGCGTTCTACCATTTGGTACCACATGTTTCAGGTTTGAATCCTGGCGTTGTTATGGTTGTTTATAAGTGGTTTGGAATCCAGATAAAACAGTAGATCTTGATCTAATTAGCCTAAACTGTGCAATAAATAACCTTAGAGCAACAAACAAAATGACATAAAATATAAAATCCTGTTTCCTTTTGTCAGGCTAAGTTTGTAGTTTAATTTCAATAGGTAAAAGTGGCATAAATTGCGTTATTATTTTATACATTTTTGATTAATTATCACCAATTATTTAACACATTATTATTTAAAACATTTATTTCATCACGTTAAACGTTAATTGTCATCAGCTCTAAATTTTAATACATTTACTTAGAAAAGGATATGCAATTTTCTCAACCTCGCTATACATCTCTTGCAATGTAGACATTCATTTAAATGCCATTGCAAATCCATTTTCTGTCTGTGAATATACATAATCCCTCTCCCTCTCGCAAAATGATAGTTATTAAACATAAGAAACTTCCAACTGAACAAAAAGAAAAAAAAACTCGTTCCAGAAACTCAATAGGCCATCTTCGTCGTTATTCATGGCTGAAATCATCCCTGAAGTTGTGGACGCATGCAACAGGGAGGTGATAATACGCGGTTTCTGAAAAGAAGCCCCATACATTCTCATTCCCGCCTCAGCGAAACGCTAATAAACGCTATTTTATCTGTGAAGTTTGGAAGACACGGCGACAAATGATACAGCACTTAGTGCAGGCTAAACTTGTTAGAGGCCAGGAGGGTCTAATGCTCAGGGTCTTCGTTGCGTATAAAGATCGCTTAAATTGAATCATGACACTTATGAAGGTAAAAATGCTTTTAATACGTTTTGTAATTAAGAGGTTTTTGGACGTAAATCTGGAATAATGAATTTCTTCAGTTCATTGTGTATGCTGGATAAATGGGAGCATTGAATTTAAATCTCAAAGCTGGTGTCATACTTTTGATATAGGAAGTAAAGACATAAATAAAATAATAAGAATTAAATATCAATGAAAATAATATTGTATTTTAAGATAAAACAGTTATGATTAATCCATAAATTTCATTATTTTTATTAATTTATTATTTCTGGGGTAACCCAATACGTATATATAATTAAAAAAGGTTATAATAAGAATAACATGTGTTTAATATCATGCCCGTATGGTTTTTTAATATCATGAGAATATTATGTGTTTATTATCATAATAATATCATGTGTTTAATATCATGCGTAGATGTAGTTAATAACATGCATTCCATGCGTTTAATATCATACGAATATCCTGTAGCAGACACTTTCTCAGACTATGGTCTTTCGCCAATCGCGATGCCACAAACCCATGGTGAATTTTATATATTCCATCTGTAATTGTTTCGACCTGCGAAGGTCGCACAGACGCTCGCTGATTTCAAAAGGTCTCATTATCCGTGGCACTGAATATCTGCTATCAGATTTGAGTAACAGATTGTACTCATTAGTACAAACACTAATTACATGTAATATAATTATCCACAACACTGCTTATGTAGTATAAAATTTGAGTGATAGTTGATTATTTTGTACTTGTTAAAGAATATACATTCCTCTCTTCTCGGAACAGAATGCTACAACACTTCCCAAGGGTAAAAAATTACAACAGATTTAATTTCATACATTAAGACATTCACATAGAATAAAGTGCAGTGCATCCTTCATTTTTTGGCTATGTTTGCATTTTTTCAATAGGGAAAAAAATGAAATAAACTGCATTATTATTTTAAATTTTCTGTTAAATATCTAAATTATTTAATAGAAATAAACTAGATTTAATTATTACTGTAGCATAATCATCATTAGCTTCAATTTAACCACATTCCTACAGAAAGAGAACAAACAATCTTCTCAATTTCCCATTCTATCTTCTATCCATTTCTTGCAGAGCGGAAGTTTATTTAAATGCCATTGCAAAACCATTTTGTGCCTGAGAATACACATCATCTCTCTCTCTCTCTCTTTCTCTCTTGTATCTGACAAAATGATAGTTATTAAACATCACAAAATTCCAACTGAACAAAAAAAAAAAAAAAAAAACTTTCCAGAAACTCAACAGGCCATCTTTGTCGTTATTCATGGCTGAAATTACCCCAGAAGCTGTGAACGCATGCAACAGGGAGGTCATAACACGCGGTGTCTGAAAAGAAGACCCATCTACATTCTCATTCCCGCCTCAGCGAAACGCCAATAAACGCTATTTTATCCGTAAAGTTTGTAAGACACGGCGAGAAATTGTACAGCACTTAGTGCCGGCTGAACTTGTTAGAGGCGAGGAGGGTTGAATGCTCTGGGTCTTCGGAGCGTTTAAAGATCGCTTAAATTGAATCAAGACACTTATGAAGGTGAAAATACTTTTTAATACCTTTTTTTGTAATTAAGAGGTTTTTTCATAAATCTCGAATAATGGATTTCTTGAGTTGATAGTGTATGGTGGATAAATGGGAGCAGTGAATTTAAATCTCAAAGTTGGCGTAATACTTAGGATATATAAACAGAACACTAAGTTTACTAAATAATAATAATTAATTAAATAAATTATATCAAAGACAATAATATTGTCTTTTAAGATAAATCATTTATGATTATTCAGTAAGTTTAATCATCGTTCCGATTTTGGGGCAAACGCAATAAATATTTATGATTAAAAGGTCATAATAAGATTATCATGTGTTTATTATCATGCATGCATGCGTTTAATATCAGGAAAATGTCATGTATTTAATATCATGTCCGCATGCGTTTAATATCGTAAGATTATTAAATGTTTAATATAATGCATGCATGCGTTGAATATAATGTAAAATATAATGTGTTTAATACCATGCATTGCATGCGTTTAATATAATAAGAATAAATTGAAGTAGACACGTTCTCTGCCTTTGGTGTATCGCTTATCGCGATGCAACAACCCATAGTGTAGTCCATATACCATCTGGAAGTGTTTCGACTTGTGAAAGTAGGATAGACAATCGATAATTTCATGAGTCTTATTATCCATGACACTAAATGTCTGCTATAAGATTTGAGTAACAGGGATGTTCTCATGAGTACAAAACACTAATTGCATGTAATATATGTATCAACAGGACTGCTTGTATGTTGTAAAAATTGAGTGATATTTTATGATTATGTACTTGTTAAGAATATGAATTCCTCTATCCTGGGAACGGAATTTTACAACCCTTCCCATGGAAAAATTTTACAACAGATTTTATTGCAAACATTAAAACAATGGCATACAGTAGAGTACAATGCTTTCTTCAGTTTTTGGCTATGTTTAGAGTTTTGTTTCAATACAGAAAATGACAGAACTTAAGTTATTTTGTTACATTTTTAAATTAAATATCAACAATCATTTAATAGATTAGCATTTAAAACTAATTTATTTCTATCCTAATCTTCATCAGATTCAATTTTACTACATTTCTTCAGAAAGGAACATAACATCTTCTCAATCTCCCATTCTATCTTGCTATCCATCTCTTGCAGTGTAGCAGATCATTTGAATGACCTCACAGATCCATTTTGTGTTGAGAATACACATCATCTCACTCTCTCTCTCAAGCTCTCAAAATGATAGTTATTAAACAACTGAACAAAAAAGAAAATAAAAACCTTTCCAGAAACTCAACAGGCCATCTTTGTCGTTATTCATGGCTGAAATGACCCTCAGAATTGGGAACGCATGTAACAGTGAGGTGATAATACACGGTGTCTGAAAAGGAGACCCATACATTCTCATTAAAGCCCTAGCGAAACGCTAATAAACGCTATTTTATCCGTAAAGTTTGGAAAACACGGCGAGGCATTCTACAGCACTTAGTGCCGACTAAACTTGTTATAGGCTAGAAGGGTTGAATGCTTCTGTGAGTTTAAAGATCGCTTAAATTTAATCATGACACTTATGATGTCAAAAACACTTTTAATACGTTTTGTAATTAAGAGGTTCTTGGACATAAATCTCAAATAATGAATTTCTTCAGTTCATTGTGTATGTTGCATAAAAGTGAGCATTAAATTTAAATCTCATAAATGGTGTAATTTATTTAATATATGGAGCGATACAATAAATGAAATACAAATTTTAATTAAAAAAACAATTAATTAAAGATCAACATTAAAAATAATAATTTAATTTTAAGATAAAAACAATTATGATTATTCTATAAATTTCATTATTCAGTTTAATTTATTATTTCTGGGAAAACTCAAATACGTATACATAATTATAAAGGTTATAATGAGAAAGTCAGGTTTTTAATATTATAAGAATATAATGTGCTTAATATAATGCATACATGCGTTTAATATCATAAGAATAATCTGAGTAGACACTTTTTAGCCTGCGGTCTATAACCAGGCGCGATGCCACAAACCATGGTGTAGTCTATATTATACATCTGTTATTGTTTCGATCTGTGAAGATCGCACAAATTCTCTCTATTTCAGAAGGTTTCACTATCCAAGGCACTGAATATCTGCTATTAGATTTGAGTAACATGTTGTTCTCATTGATACAAAACATAATTAACTATTCCCAACACTGCTTATCTGCTGTAAAATCTGAGTGATAGTTCATTATTATATGCTTGTTAAAGAATATGCATTCCTCTCTCCTGGGAACAGAATTCTGCAACCCTTCCCGTGGAAAAAAATTCTACAACAGAGTTTATTCCAAACATTAAAACAATGGCATACACTAGAGTACAGTGCTTCCTTCAGTATTTGTCTATGTTTAGAGTTTTCTTTCAATAGAGTATTATGAAAAACTTACCTTATTTTTTCATTTTTTTAATTAAACATCATCAATCATGTAATAGATTAGCATTTAAAACTAATTTATTTGTATCTTAATCTTCATTAGCTTCATATTTACTACATTTCTCAGGAAAAAGGACATACAATCTTCTCAATAGCGCATTCTATCTTAATATCTCATCCAGTGTGGAAGATCATTTAAATGCCATTACAAATCCGTTTTGTGCTGTGAATATACATCATCCACTCTCTCTCTCTCGCACAATGATAGTTATTAAACAGTAGAAACTTCCAACTGAACAAAAAAGAAAAAAAACCGTTCCAGAAACTCAGCAGGCCATCTTTGTCGTTATTCACGGCTGAAATGACCCCCGAAGTTGTGAACGCATGCAACAGTGAGGCGATAATACGTGGTGTCTGAAAAGAAGAGCCATACATTCTGCTTCCCGCTTCCGCGGAACGCTAATAAACGCTATTTTGTCTGTAAAGTTTGGAAGACACGGCGAGACATTATACAGCACTTAATGCCGACTGAACTTGTTAGAGGCAAGGAGGGTTGAACGTTGTGGTGGTAGGGTCTTGGGTGCGTCTAAAGATCGCTTAAATCGAATCACGACTGTTATGAAGGTAAAAATACGTTTAATACGTTTAGTAATTAATAGTTTTGGACGTAAATAACGAATAATGAATTTGTTGAGTTAATTGTGTACGGTGGATAAATGTGGACATTAAATTTAAATGTCAAAGTTAGTGTATTCTCTTTATATATGATGTGAAGAAGTAAATAAAATAATAAGATTAATAAAAACTAATAATAATTTATTAATCAAATAATAACGACAACAATAATATTGTTTGTAAGATAAAAACAATTATGATTATTAAATACATTTCATTATTCGTTTTAGTTTATTATTTCTGGGATACATCCAATATGGATTTATGATTGAAATGCGTTATAATAAGAATATTAGGCATTTAATATCATGCATGCATACTTTTAATATCATACGAATATCATGTGTTTAATATCAGGCATGCATGCGCTTAATATTATAGGAAAGATTATCATGCATGCAGGCGTTTAATACCATGAGAATATGTTTAATATTATGAGAATACCATGTTTAATATTATGCATAAATGTGTATAAAATCATACGAATATCGTGTTTAATGTCATACATACCTGCTTTTAATATAATAAAAACATCATGCGTTTCATAACATGCATGCATGCTTTTAATATAGGAATTTCATGTGTTTACTCTTGCATGCATGTATAATATCACACGAATATCATTTGTTTAACATCATACATACCTGAGTTTAATATAATAAGAATATCACGTGTTTAATATCATCCAAATTTGAGTTAATATCATAAGAAAATATAATCTACTCAATCTCCTATTCGGAATCTTGCTATCCATCTCTTGCAGTGTGGAAGTTCATTTAAATGGCATTGCATATCTATTTTGTGTTGTGAACATATACCATCTCTCTCTCTCTCTCTCTATCTTTCTCTCTTGCGCAATGATAGTTATTAAACAATGGAAACTTCCCACCGGACAAAAAATAGCGTTCCAGAACCTCAACAGGCCATCTTTGTCGTTATTCATGGCTGAAATGACCCCGAAGTTGTGAACGCATGCAATGGTGAGGTGATAACACGCGGTGTCTGAAAAGAAGCCCCATGCATTCTCATTCCAGCCTCAGCGAAACGCTAATGAACGCTATTTTATGCGTAAAGTTTGGAAGACACGGTGAGACATTATACAGCACTTAGTGCCGGCTGGACTTGTTAAAGCACAGAAGGGTTGAATGCTTATATATACTAAATATCGCTTAAATTGAATCACAACACTTATGAAGGAAAAAAAAATACTTTTAATACGTTTTGTAGGTTTTGGGACATAAACCTCGAAAACGAATTTCTTGAGTAGATTGTGTATGTTGGATTAATGCCAGCACTAAGTTAAAATCTCAAATTTGATGTTATACTTTTGACAAAAAAACCCGTGACGGTCTGGTGGACAAGTAGTTGGCTCTTTTGGTAGCCCAGGCTACCGGTTGATTCCAGGTGGTATATATGTTTGTTAGTGGTTCAGAATCGTGGCATGTTTGCCGAGTGGCTAGCGCTCGGCTCGATACCACAGGTATCGGTTTCGAACGCCGGAGGCGCCATGGATGTTTGTATTGGTTCGGAATCCACTTTAAGACGTACGTGCCGGTCTCCTATGACCGTAGAGCGTCACGGAGCCCAATCGGACTTCTTGACCACATCATTGCCAACATGTAAAGGGGCAATTCAACTCTGGGTTGAGTGATGTAGTGTGGTGTAGTAGTAGTGATACGGTATCTACTTTCAACTGTAGGTAAATCGTCTGTTTAGCCCTCCTGTACACAAGATGACCGTCGAGCAACAAAGCAACCAAATATAAACCGATGCAATAAGTAAAATAATAATTTAACTAAAGAAATATAATTTAATTAAATAACAACAACGACAATAATATTGCCTTTTAAGATAAAATATTTTTTTTAATTTATTAATTCTGAGATAAACCCAATATAATAGGATCAAAAATAAGAATAATAATAATATTAATGAATAAATTCAATATCATAATAATATCATGTGTTTAATATCATGCATGCATGCGTTCAATAACATACATTGCATGCATGTTTTAGTATCATAAGATTAACCTGGAATAGACACTTTCTTATATGGTTATCATCCATCACGATGCAACATATGGTTATTATATAACAATTCATGTGTTTGAATATTGCATGACAATCGCTAATTTTATCAGGTCTATATCTTAATACTGAATATATGCTTTCATATCGGGTGACATGTTGCGTTTCATTCATACAAAACACTAATATCATCCACTGCACTTTAATGCTGTCAAATGAGTGATATGGTTATTATACATGCGTTAAATATAATGCAGGAAACGGAAATTACAAATATCATGCGAAAAACACTACAATAGTTATTTTAATACATAAGACATCATACATAGATACTAGCGCAGTGTATCCGGTATCATGTGAATTTATATGATTGTATTTTAATTATAAGAATAATGTGAAAATATGACACAAACTGCGTTATTATATACATTAGATTAAAATATCATCAATATTTAATGCAATATTATTATAAGAATATTATTTTTTGTATCATTCAAATTTGAATATTATTTAGAAAAATATGCAATCTTCACAAATTCTCCCATTCTATCTTGCTATCCATCTCTTGCAGTGTGGAAGTTCATTTAAATGTCATTGCAAATCCATTTTGTGCCTGTGAGAATATACATCATCTCCTTTCTTTTTGCATCTCGTAAAATGATAGTTTTTAAACATCAGAAACTTCCAACTGAACCAAAAAAGGAAAAAATAAAAAACCTTTCCAGAAACTCAACAGGCCATTTTGTCGTTATTCATGGCTGAAATGACCCCCGGAGTTGTGAACGCATGCAACAGTGAGGTGGTAATACGCGGTGTCTGAAAAGAACACCCATACATTCTCATTTCCAGCCTTAGCGAAACGCTAATGAACGCTATTTTATCCGTAAAGTTTGGAAGACACGCCGAGACATTATACAGCACTTAGTGCCGGCTAAACTTGTTATAGGCCAGAGGGTTGAATGCTTATCTATATTTAAAGATCGCTTAAATTGAATCGCGACGTTTATGAAAGTAAAAAATATTTTTTAATACGTTTTGTAATTAAGAGAGGTTTTGGACATAAATCTCGAATAATGAATTTCTTCAGTTGATAGTGTATGTTGGATAAATGTGAGCATTAAATTTAAATCTCAAATTTATGTTTCTTTTGGTATGAATCCGTATGCGGTCTGAATCGGCCAAGTAGCTATCGCTTTGGCCTTTTATTCAATAAATTTGACGGTTCGAATCCAGGTGGTGGCATGGAAGTTTGTTAGTGTTTCGGAATCAAATGATGGCAGAGTGGCTAGCGCTCTGGTTCTCGGTACCACAGTCGTCGGGTTCGTTCGGCGGTGCCATGGATGTTTGTATTGTTTGAAATCTACTTTAAGCCGTAGGTCCCGGTGTCCTATGGACGTAGAACGTTACAGAGCCCAATTATAATTTTCAATCATTTCCAAAATGTAAAAGTGGTTAGTCAACTCTAAGGCACAGTGATATGGTGTGGTGTAGTAGTATTAGTGTTTCGTAAATCTATTTTAAACTGCAAGTCCTCTCTGTTTACTCTCGTGTGCACAAGCATGACTGTAGAGCAACAAACCAAACCAATTATAAACCGATTCAATAAGTAAAATAATAATTTTTCTAAAGAAAATTATAATTAATTAAATAACAACAACATCAATAATATTGCCTGTAAAGATAAAATATGTGTTTTTTCAATTTAATGTTCTGAATAAAAAACCCAATACATATTTGCTTTTAAACAGAGAATATAATAAGAACATAATGTGTTTAATATCATGCATGCATGCCTGTAATATCATAGGAATATCATGTGTTTAATATCATGCATGCATGCACGTAAAATCATAGAATAACATGTGTTTAATATCATGCATGAATGCGTTAATATCTTTCAGGTCTATGCGTGTTTAATATCATAAGAATATCATGTGTTTAATATCATGAATGCATTCGTTTAATATCATGCATACGTTAATATCATAGGAATATACAATCTATCCTCTACCATACCTAAATAATTTTAATAAGCTTTGTAATTAAGAGGTTTTTGGACGTAAATCTCGATTAATTAATTTCTTGAGTTGATAGTATTTGTTGAATAATTATGAGCATTAAATTTCAATCCAGGAAAGTTGTTAAATATTTTTTTTTGGATATATAAGCAAAAAAAAAAAGAAAATTGCTAAAATAATAATAATTAATTAAATAAACAACAACAAAGACAATAATATTGTCTTTTAAGATAAAACAATTATGCTTGTTCAATAAAAGTTTCATTATTCGTTTTAATTTATTATTTCTGGGATACACTCAATATTTAATGATTAAAAGTAGTTATAATAAGAATATCATGTGTTTAATATCATGCATCCATGCGTTTAATATCATGAGAATATCATGTTTAATATCATGCATCCATGCGTTTAATATCATGAGAATATCATGTGTTTAATATCATGCATCCATGCGTTTAATATCATGAGAATATCATGTGTTTAATACGTTTTGCATTTAAGAGCTTTGAAAGAAGATTAATGTATTTAATTTCATGCATACATGCACTTAATAACATGTATTGCATACGTTTAATATCATAAGAATAGCCTGAATTAGACACTTTCTCCGCCTATGGTCTAGCCCCCAATCGCAATGCCACAAACCATGGTGTAGACTATATTCCATCTGTAATTTTTGACCTGCTAGGGTCCCACAGACATTCGCTAATTTCAGAAGATCTCATTATCCATGGCACTGAATATCGCTTTTGAATCAGATTTTGAGTAACATGTTATTCTAATTAGTAAAAACACTAATTTACTATCCACAACACTTCTTATCTGCTGTAAAATTTGAGTGATAGTTGGTTATTATGTACTTCTTAAAGAATATACATTCCTCTCTCCTTGGAATGGAATGATAGCTAACACTTCCCGTGGAAAAAATACTACAACAGAGTTAATTTCATACATTAATATAACTGCCAGAGACTAGAGTTACAGCGCATCTTTCAATTTTGCCTTGTTTGCAGTTTTATTCAATTGGGAAAAATGACAGAAATCCCCTACTTATTTACATTTTTTACTAATTATCCTCAATTATTTAACACATTAATATTTAAAACGAAAACATTTAACTTCAATTTTAATGCATTTATTTCGGAAGACCCATACAATCTCCTTAATCCCATTCTATCTGGCTATCCATCTCTTGCAGTGTAGACGTTCATTTAAATGAAATTGCAAATCCATTTTGTGCCTATGAATATACATCATCTCCTCTATCTCTCTCTTTGCATCTCGCAAAATGATAGTTATTAGACATGAAAAACTTTCATGTGAACGTAAAAAGAAGAAAGAAAAACCTTTCCAGAAACCCAACAGGCCATCTTTGTCGTTATTCATGGCTGAAATGACCCCTGAGTTGTGAGAGCATGCAATAGTGAGGTGATAATATGCAAGTGTGTAATCTGTAAAGTTTGGAAGACACGGCGAGACATTATACAGCACTTAGTGTCGGCTGAACTTGTTATAGTCCAGTAGGGTTGAATATTGTCCGGTGGATGGGTCTTCGGTGCGTTTAAAGATCGCTTAAATTGAATCACGACGCTTATGAAAGTAAAAATACTTTTAACACGTTTTGTAATTAAGAGGTTTTTGGACATAAATCCAGTATAATGAATTTCTTGAGTTGATAGTATAATAAACAAGTAGGTTGATAAAATGAGCATTAAATTTAAATCTCAAAGATAATGTGAATGGAGATGATATATGAAAGGATAATAATTAATAAAAAAATAATAATTAATTAGTTAAATAACAACAAAGACAATAATATTGTCTTTTAAGATAAAAAGCAATTATGATTATTCAATATATTTCATTATTCCTTTTTATTTATTTCTGAGATAAACGCAATACGTACATATAATTGACAAACGTTTATAATAAGAATATCATGTGCTTATTATCATGCATGCATGCTTTTAATATCATACGATTATCATGCGTTTAATATCATATGATTATTAAGTGTTTAATATCATGCAGGCATGCGTTTAATATCATATGATTTTTAAGTGTTTAATATCATGCAGGCATGCGTTTAATATCATGTCAATAGTATGTGTTTAATACGTTTTGCATTTAAGAGTTATCAAGTATTTAATTTCATTCATACATTCGTTTAATAACATACATTTCATGCGTTTAGTATCATAACAAATAGCCTGAATAGACACTTTCTCAGCCTATGATCTAGCCTCATCACGATGCGACAACCATGGTGTAGACCATATTCCATCTGGTAATTTTTTCGGACCTGCTAGGGTCCCACAGACATTCGCTAACTCTAGAAGATCTCATTATCCATGGCACTGAATATTTGCTATCAGATTTGAGTAAACATGTTATTCTAATTAGTAAAAACACTAATTTACTATCCACAACACTGCTTATCTGCTGTAAAATTTGAGTGATAGTTGGTTATTATGTACTTCTTAAAGAATATACATTCCTCTCTCCTTGGAATGGAATGATAGAACACTTCCCGTGGAAAAATACTACAACAGAGTTAATTTCATACATTAATATAACTGCAGAGACTAGAGTTACAGCGCATCTTTCAATTTTGCCTTGTTTGCAGTTTTATTCAATTGGGAAAAATGACAGAAATCCCCTACTTATTTATATTTTTTACTAATTATCCTCAATTATTTAACACATTAATATTTAAAACGAAACACATTTAACTTCAATTTTAATGCATTTATTTCGGAAGACCCAACAATCTCCCTTAACTTCCCATTCTATCTGGCTATCCATCTCTTGCAGTGTAGACGTTCATTTAAATGAAATTGCAAATCCATTTTGTGCCTATGAATATACATCATCTCCCTCTATCTCTCTCTTTTGCATCTCGCAAAATGATAGTTATTAGACATGAAAAACTTTCATGTGAACAAAAAAGAAGAAAGAAAAACCTTCCAGAAACCCAACAGGCCATCTTTTGTCGTTATTCATGGCTGAAATGACCCATGACAGTTGTGAGAGCATGCAATAGTGAGGGTGATAATATGCCGTGTATCTGTAAAGTTTGGAAGACACGGCGAGACATTATACAGCACTTAGTGTCGGCTGAACTTGTTATAGTCCAGTAGGGTTGAATATTGTTCTGGTGGGAAGGTCTTCGGTGCGTTTAAAGATCGCTTAAATTGAATCACGACGCTTATGAAAGTAAAAATACTTTTAACACGTTTTGTAATTAAGAGGTTTTTGGACATAAATCCAGTATAATGAATTTCTTGAGTTGATAGTATAATAAACAAGTAGGTTGGATAAAAATGAGCATTGGATTTAAATCTCAAAGATAATGTGAATGGAGATGATATATGGAGGGATAATAATTAATAAAATAATAATTAATTAGTTAAATAACAAATAAAGACAATAATATTGTCTTTTAAGATAAAAGCAATTATGATTATTCAATATATTTCATTATTCCTTTTATTTATTTCTGAGATAAACGCAATACGTACATATAATTGACAAACGTTTATAATAAGAATATCATGTGCTTATTATCATGCATGCATGCTTTTAATATCATACGATTATCAGTGTTTAATATCATATGATTATTAGGTGTTTAATATCATGCAGGCATGCGTTTAATATCATATGATTTTTATGTTTAATATCATGCAGGCATGCGTTTAATATCATGTCAATAGTATGTGTTTAATAGCATAAGGTTATCATGTATTTAATATGATTCATACATTCGTTTAATAACATACATTTCATGCGTTTAGTATCATACAAATAACCTGGAATAGAGACTTTCTCAGCCTATGATCTATCACTCATCACGATGCGACAATCCATGGTGTAGTCCATATTCTATCTGCAATTGTTTTGACCTCTGAAATTCGCATAGACAATCGCTAATTTTATATGGTCTCATTATCCTTAACACTGAATATTTGCTATGACATGCCAGTGACAGGTTGCTGCCATTCATACAAAACACTAATTGTATGTCATGTAACTCTCCACAACACTGTTATTTGCTGTCAAATTGGAGTGATAGTTGGTTATTATGCACTTGTTAAATAATACACATTCTCTCTCAAGGAAACGGAAAGTTGCAAATCTTCTCGTGCGAAAAATACTATAACAGAGTCAATTTCATACATTAAGACAACACAATGATTACAGCCTAGCGTATCCTTCAGTGCTTTGTATAAGATTGCAGCTAATTTTTATAGGAAAAAATACATAAACTGCGTTATTATTCTATACATTTTCTTATAAAATTATCACCAATTATTTAATGCAATATTATTGAAAACTTATTTATTATCTTAACTGTCATCAGCATCAATTTTAATGCATTTATTTAGAAAAGGGCACAAAAAATCTTCCATTCTATCTTGCTATCCATCTCTTGCAATGCAGTGATTCATTTAAATGTCATTGCAGATCCATTCTGTGTCTGTGAATATACATAATCTCTCTGTCTGTGCATCTCGCACAATGATAGTTAGTAAACATCTGAAACTT
Organism: Caerostris extrusa; assembly: GCA_021605095.1. Lineage (NCBI taxonomy): Eukaryota > Metazoa > Arthropoda > Arachnida > Araneae > Araneidae > Caerostris > Caerostris extrusa. Next base: position 24,213 of record BPLR01018854.1, read on the forward strand.
CCAACTGAACAAAAAAAGAAACAAAAAACCTTTCCAGAAACTCCACAGGCCATCTTTGTCATTATTCGCGGCTGAAATGACCCCGAAATTGTGAACGCATGCAACAGTGAGGTGTGATAATTCGCGGTGTCTGAAAAGAAGACCCTACATTCTCATTCCCGTCTCAGCGAAACGCTAATGTACGCTATTTTACCCGTAAACGTAAAAGACACAGCGATACATTGTACAGCACTCAGTGCCGGCTAAACTTGTTATAGGCCAGAGGGTTGAACGTTCTGGTGGAAGGTCTTCGGTGCGTTTAAAGATCGCTTAAATTGAATCACTACGCTTATGAAGGTAGAAATACTTTAATACGTTTTGTAATTAAGAGGGTTTTTGGACATAAATCTCGAATAATGAATTTCTTGAGTTGTTACTGTATGTTGGATAAATGAGAGCGTTAAATTTAATCTCTAATTTCGTGTTATAGTTTTGACATATAAACCAATGGCGGTCTGGTGGCGAAGTAGATAGCGCTTTGGTCTTTGATATCCCAAGCTTTAGGTTCGAATCCAGGTGGCGGAATGGATGTTTGTTAGTTGTTCGGCATCTACTTTAAAAATGTAGGTTTCTGTCTGTTTACCGTCGTGTGCAACAAGAGGATCGTAGAGCAACAAACCAAACAAAACATAAACCAATGAAATAAGTAAAATAATAATTTTACAAAAGAAAAATTATAATTAATTAAATAACAACAACAACTACAGTAATATTCTCTTTTAAGATATTTTTTTTAAATTTATTAATTCTGAGATAAACCCAATATTTATTTAGGATTAAATAGAATAAGAATAAGATAATAGAATAAATTATAATAAGAATACAATGTGTTTAATATGATGCATGAAAGCGTATAATATAAGAATATCATGTTTAATATCATGCATACATGAAATTAAACATGATATTTTTATGATATTTTGTTATTGTATTTTATAATATAATAAGAATATCATGTGTTTAATATCTTGCTTGCATGCGTTTAATATCATGAATGAATGCGTTTATTATGGTAAGAATATCATGTTTAATATCATACATGTCTGCGTTTAATATTATAATAAAGAATATCATGTTTAATATCACGCATGTCTGCTTTTAATATAATATGTATATCATGTATCTTGCATACATACGTTTAGTATAATGCATGCATACATTAATATCGTAAGAATATACTATCTACCATAGGAGTATCATCCACACTAAGCAAATATCGTTGCTGTGTATGAAAGTAATTTCCTGTGTCGGGAAGGAGGAAATGACTTTCTTGGCGGATTTTGGAACTCCTCTTCTTGGAATTTTAGAGTTAACTGCGTTGTATATGTATATGATATGAAGCAAAGAATAGAAAATTCCTACTAAGCTGCCAGAGATTCTCTACCATAATCTTTGCCAGCTCCACTCATTTTTCAAAGCAGTGCACAACTCACGTCTCAAATGAAAATCAAACTTGTATAAAATTTCTGAATATAACTTAAATAGATGCTGTTGTCGTGAGAAATGCTATCTACCTAACTAATAAAAGTTTTACTTCTGGGTGACCAGTCAGTTTTTTTTATTTATATTATGCTGCATTTCACTGAAAAAAAAATTTATTAGTGGTTCGGAATCCCTGTTTGGTTAGCCCTCGTGAGCACAGAATGACGGTATAGTGACAAAAGGAAAGCAAAATCTTTGCAACTTCAAAAAAAAACAACTGACTTTTTACTGACTTCTGCATTTTAACACATTTTTAAATATATTTTTTTGAATAACAGACACTTTGATCTAAATTACTAGCATCTAAAACGGCAGAGATATAGAATATTCAGCGTTAATCAGGGGGACATCATGAAAGTTATCCTGCGCTGTTTGCATATTATGGGATGCCAATTTTGAATGAATATCCCCATGACTGGTAATTGGTTCCACATACTCCTCTCCATCTGTATTCCAATGAAAGGAAATTGTATTCTATAAATTCAATGTTCTTCAAAGGTCATTGTATTCTATATTCTCTTTTGCTGGTAAAGGCATGTAAGATTTCAATTTGCTTCGAACTGACCTCTCTTAACTAGGAAACTTAAACGCTCTATTCACCAGGACTTCGTTGAGTACATATTCATATGAAAACTGATAATTATTTATGTTCGTCGTATTTTTGTCTTTAGATGAACAAAAATAAAACATTAACTTCATAAAAGCAAATGCGATTGACAAGTTCTTTTGTCCAAATTTCTCGGTCCGAATGAGAAGTGGGCCTAAACGGGTTTTGTTGACCCATTGACTATGGGGGAAATTATTTACCACCGATAATTCTCACATTTCCCTAAAATGGTATAGCCATCCCCAGAAATGGTATAGCCATCATTGGCTCGATTCATTAAGAGTGATACTCAGGGAAAATAATCAATTTGCGAGTTTTCAAAGGTTCATTTTTTGTACATTGAAATGTTTAGCATTATAAACCTCAGAATAATGAACCATTTGAAATGCAAAAAAATGAAACGCCTGGAGTGAGGCAAAAAAATGAACCACAAACACTCTTGACAAATTTAGGGGTACCTGAGCAAAAGAAAAATTCGGTTTCGATCGAAGAAGGTGGCTATTTGAGTAACGGGATTGGATAACGTTGTGGCTGTTGCATGAGCTAAAGCAAATATTTATTAAAAATAGCCATGTAAGGTTGACCAATTTTGTATTCAAGAGAAAGGGACATAATGTAAAACAAACTGGTTTTTATATTTGATCGATTAACCATCCTCGTCAGGAAATAAAAGTAATATAAATGAATAAATAATATAAAGACACATTTATTTATAAAATATAAAACATTTCAAATCCAGGGACATTTTTGATGAATCATGTTGCTTTCACTGTACTAAACCGGAATCTTATATTCCACAATAAGAAAGAACAATGCTATAACTCGAATGAATCATTTTTAATGCGACTGATAATTCAATACTCCGCTGCAACCCAACGAAAATTTCTTATTGATACTCTAAACATTGATTTTCTTTCTGACCAAACTGCAAGGAAAAGTTTTTATTGACATTTTCATTGGGTTGGAGTGAAAAAAAAAAAACCCTGGAAATAACAGATAGAGAAAAAACGATGAGCGACAAGAAAAGTCTTTCACATCGATTTTCCTCAGGTAGTTTGACTGAATATGTTTTTTTTTTGTTCTTGAAGACCGAAATGAGTTAGCAGTTTATTGCCTGACTTCCATTTGGGTTTTTCTGTTTTATTTTGTCCTTGGTAACTCTTAGTTTTCAGATGGGTCTCAAAACAAATAAACACTTCCACACACCGTCTTTTATTCTCGTCTACGATGCATTTCTTTTTTGTTTTTCAATATCGAGAAAGAATAAATAACTGAACTATAAAAAGTAGTGGGTTTGAAATTTTAACAGCTGATAAAGAAAAGGAAAAACTGAGTCACGGCACATGCGCATGGAACTTTGATGAATTCATTGTTGTTGTAATTTGAAAAAGTATTTGCTTACTTTTGAAACTGTGATTTCTTTTTATTTTATGAATGCATAAATATTTTTAATAATTCCATTTTTATTTTTATTATGGGTATATTAATTCTATAGACAATTTGTTATGGTGGTTATGCATACGTGAAATACATAGGTAGGACTAGTTTTTAAATGCTATGGATGGTCTTTTTAGAATTTGTGGAACTGGAAGATAGATGCCATAATTCCCGTTATATAATGGTCAATATGACTCTGCTACATGTGTCTATAGTACATTATTTTCTGTTTATTCCAAAGTTGGCAATCACCTGTCTAACTTTTATGAGGAAATATTTACAGCTTCATTGGCAGTGGAAACCCTAAATCTTAAACGCATCTTATTTTCAAAGACAGTTATTCAGGTGGATTCTAGATTCTCCATAGAAGCAGTCGCTTTAGAAAGACAATCTGACTCGGAAATTGTAACCAAAATAAAACAAGATATCAAGTTCCTTAATGAAAATGGTAAATTCATCACTTTCCAGTGGATTTCATCACATGTTGGAATTGATGGAAACGAAAGGACAGATCCTTTGGGGGAAAAAAAAGGAACAGAAGATGTTCCTGGACTATCCTATCCCTGTTGACTCTTTTAGGAGAACTATATGGGATAAAATTAAGTCATTGTATGTTAGTGAATTATTATCTAACACCAAAGGAAAAGTCTGGGAGACAATGGGGGATGACTGAAAAAATTGAGTGGGAAAACTCGCAAAGAAGCAGTTGCCAATTTTAGATTAAGAACTGGACACCCCTGACTGAACATCTGGCTAAAATAGGGATTGTAATATATGTGCTTTATGTAAGACAGAGAAAATGAATAAGGCCCATCTACTTGTTTGCCCGGGATTGTAACTTTCAACAGAATGGTGATTTGTGCTCTCTTTACTGGAAGGCCAGGAAAAACGTATTCTGACCACACGGACTTTTATTATAGTGCTTTAGAACCTTTAATTTGTTTTTAACTGTTTTTAAGGTTGTTTTTCTTATTTTTAAGAACATATGATCTTTTCCTTTAATATTTTTGATTTAATTGATATTGCGATTTTGATTTGTTTATATGTTCTTTTAGTTTTTGCGGTAAGTGATTAAATTTGTATGGAATGAGTTCCAATAAAGCAATAGGTAGCAATAATAAGAGCATAATGGTCAATATACTTTTATTAACGTATAAACTGATTTGAAAACTTCAATTTAAATTTGAACCAAGCTTCGACTTTGCTCCACATTTCAGTAGCATTTGTAAACAATATTAACTTGCAGAAGAGTCTTTTCCATTCATATAGTGCTCAACGTATTTAGTGGTAGTATTAGCTCAGCGTGTGATTAATGCTATTGTATAAATCAGACAATAATAACCTTGTAATTTATGAAAATTTTTAACAAAACGATTTTTGTGCACTAAGAAAAAGTAATAAAAGGTTTTAATAAAGTTTTTAGACCAACCATACATTTCTCATGCCGCGTAAAATGTCTTAAAAGAGCTTTTGGGGACAATTTCCGAATAATATTCCCCACATGAACTCCTTTAGATAGTGGTCAAATTGATCGATCACTTTTTAGGCGTTGTTCAAGCAAAACTTTTCGTCAATCAAACATTTTATCTTGGCATTCTAAATCTCTGCAGAAATCCTTATGGTAACACCCGGCCCAGGACCTTAAGTCGTTTTTGATTTTATCGCAATAATAAATCTCAGCGTGTGATTAATGCATTTAAATCAGGCAATAATAATATAAGAAAATTTTAGGAAATTGGTAAGGAGAATAGCAGGAATTAAATCTACTGATTTTTAAACTTTCAGCGTTTTTAGAATAGTGTTTCGTGGAATTGTATTTACTTTAGTGTGTTATTGATTATCGGCGATTATTACTGTTTATATGTGACTAATATGTTACCTTGGATACGCCTTAGAAACATTATTATAAAAATTTAAGTCAAGCTAGAAATAAATTTTTATAGAAAATAAACTTTTACTATTTTTAAGAGAAAACAAATTAAATAATACTAAATAAATAAATATGAGTAATGGAAAAATGAACAATAGTTAATAGTTAATAGAAGTTAAAGCAGTCATTGTGCCATGGTGCACGAGAAAGTAGAAAATATGAAGTCAAAAATCGGTTTACCAAGTTTGGAAATTTATCGCTTGTTTTGTGGAAAACAAGTGTTGTCAAATTTTTTTTGTTCCCTAAACTGTGATTTGGCCAAAAAAAATTCAATTTTTTTTTAAAGCTGGTACATTCAAATTCAACCGTTAGTATAAATATATTAAAAAACAATTTATAAATTTTTTGTTTTCATTAATACTTCTTTATTCATTTTAAAAATATAATAAAGATTATGCAACAATTTTTTTCCCTGAGAGTTTCTGTTTTCCATTATAGTCAGTGGCAACCCCTAAAATTATATGTTTAATTTCCGTCGTGTGTAATTTTATATACATATCTTTTGTAAATTAAAGAACCATAGGCATATGTAAGACTTCAAAAATCAGAAAATTGTATTTTTTTACGTGATTGATGATTTACTAAAAATTAAATAAGATAAAAAGGTTTTTTTTTTTCATTTTCTTTAATGAGGGTAACTATGTTCCCACATAATGAGCCTCAGCTCATTTCTCTGTTAGGGTGGCGGATTGCTAGAAATTTAATAGTATTGGCCATAACGATCTCTTTAAGATTTGTTTGTTTTATCCCATACATTTTACTTCGAATGCATTTGAGTTATTTTTGTATATTGAACTCGACTTTTAGATCTCGTTGCAAGAACTTGGATCTTGGCTTATATTATTTAAATTTTAATTGGCATCTTAAATGTATACCAAATCCTACACTGAAATATAAAAGTGTATGTCATAATTGTAGTTTACATTTTTGAGCAATTATTGTCAAAACACATTATCATGAATGCATGTTATTTACTCACTAAATAAAACGGCACTGGTGAAAACATTTTTACTTTTAAAAATATAAAGGCTTTAGTATTAAAAGCTTGTATTTCATTTGATAATCTTTTAAAGAGTAATGAATATAAATTAAATACAATAAGATATTTATTCAACATCAAGGAATATCAACTAATAACTGAAACACAATTCTATAATTTAAATAAGTATTTTATCAATATATAAAATAGAAACAAATCATTTAGAGTACAAGTATGTAAATAACATTGAAATACATATATTTACGAAAGGCTTCCTCTTCTGAAAGAAATAGTACAAGATGTATTCATAATTTGTTAGAATATAAATGTAAAACATTTTATTAGATCAACTTTTAAAAATACACCGAGTAAAATTGTATTAATATCTCTGTATTTAAATGTATTCTTCTATAAAATATTCATCTTCCAATTTTACTTCTTATTTCTTTCTCAAAAATTTTCTGCATCATATGGAAATAACACAACGTTAAAAATGATGAAATTTGAATTTTAATTCTTTATATTCACTGCTTTTAATATAAACACGAGATGATTATGTGCATATTATCATCTGAAATATTATTTTATATTATATTCGTGCATGAAGGAATTTGATTCAGAGAATAAGAGATCTGGAAAATTTAATGTCTTTAGGGACATTGATATATCCGAATATTTTTAGGTTTTCTTAAATATAAATAATTTGTTAGTGATAAAAGGATGAAAAATCTATTGTAGGGAGATTTAATATGAATCTTCTTAACAAAGAAAACAAAATCTATTCATTGAATGATTCTTATTATTTATTTATCGGTACTGAAAAATTGTTATATAATTGTTGTTCTTTTGAGAAAGTTGAATTTAAGACAAAATATTTTGAAATATATATCTAATTAATAATTAGAAAATATATTTGTTATATTTAGATGTGATGTTTATTGTGTTTAAGAAATAATATTGTACTGATTTCATGCCATATAATTCTGGAATTATTTTGGTTTTTCTATATCTCATTTTTATATTTCTTCCCATGTAACAAGATTCAATATAAATTCGCTCTATCAGAAAATAATTAGATCAATATACTACCTAGCGGGGCCTGAATGGCCGAGTGGCTGGCGCTCTGGCGCTCGGTACCACAGATTTCAGGTTCGAGCCCCGGCGGTGCCATGGTTGTTTGTAGTGGTTCGGAATCCACTTTAAAAAGTAGGTCCCGGTCTAATAAGATCGTAGAGCGTTGCGGGGGCATTGTTACTCCGCGTCCGTGGCTTATCTTCAAGTTACACTCGCCCCCTGGGTAATGCAAAGTGAGTACGTCTGCGCAGCACTTGCCTTAAGGCATCCAACACCAAGGTGTCTGTGTTTGCCAGCTGCATTAGAAAGAAAAAAAATATACTACATAGCAAATGAATTGCGTAGCTTTATAGTTTTATAAAGTGGTTAGTATAAGCTCTTCAATGTATATTTGTTTCAGAATATTTATTTGCGGAATTGTTGCTGTTTTCGAATACTAGGTTTGACGATAGTTGCGTGAATATATATATATTTACACCGTTCAACGAATCTACTATATATATTATCGAATATACATGTATAGTACATTTGATGCTTAGGGGCTCTGTGCCACAGATTTCGGATTTCGAGTTCCAGCGGTGCCATGGATGTTTGTAGTGGTTCGGAATCTACTTTAAACCGTAGGTCCCTGTCTAATATGACTGTAGAGCGTTGTGTGTAGGGGTGATAACCCTACCCTGTAAAAGAAATCTGTATCTCCTGTCTAGAAATCTGCCAGTAGGGGGGACGTCCTTGGCCCATCTGTTCTGTATTGCCAGGATGGGAGTGAGTGAGTGAAAGTCGTTGTTATTTTAGGTGCGCCAATATGGCCGGTTACATTACATCTACATTAAGCCACCACAATTTTCGGAAAACATTTACAAAAATGGCAGGTGTAGGATTCACACATTCCTTCCTTTTGAGCGTAATAGAAGAACTTTTCGGCGTATAGATTTATCATGCGCATCTTCAACAAAAGATATAAGATCTCGAGTTTTAAACACAGATCCCTATCTAACATCTCTACACACGCGATCTAACATTTACAGCTGCCTGATGGCCAATTGGTAAACGCTCTGGCTTTTTGACTTCACAGGTTCTAATCCTGGCTGTAACATGGAGACTTGATTAGTGGTTCGGGATCCATGTTAAACTGTAGATCTATTTAGCCTAAAATGAGCAAAAAATCAAAACAAACCTCTTCATTTACAAAATTTTTCAATGCATGCGTATGATTTTGGTCTTGCTAATAATTTGTGCTCAACATAGTAAATTTAATATTGAATAATATTTAGTAAATATTTCACAAGATTCTTTACTCTATTGTTTATATATAATATACTTATAAGTATTTTGCATTATTAGATAGCAAAAGTAAAAATTTTCATCTTTTAAAAAATTCCGTTCCGAAGTTAGAGATTATTTTGTCTTGTTTGAGCCAAAAGAAATACTCTAGTTTTTACTGTGTTTTTTCTTTTCTTCAGTCGTCAATCTTGAGAAAGATTGGAAAAAATCTCCGATGACACATAATTTTCATGTCCTTTTGAAAAACAGAGATGCATTTCACTATACTGTTTTTGTTTCTTTTTTTTTTTGAATGAATAGAGTATTTTTTCGAAAGATGGAAACTTTTATTATTTGAAAGGGTTTTCAAATTACCGTGTTACGAAAATATTGTTTGCGCTTTCTTTTTTTGTGTTTAGACGAGAAGAAAATTGCAAAAGAAAAAAAAATGAAATAAAAAAAATACACAGGGAATAAAAATTATTGAAAAATAAAATCATAAAAATCGGTAAAATATAAATGAATAATAGACAGAAAAAAAGTTTTTTTTAGCTTTTTTATTCAATGGAATTTTATCTTTTATTGTATTTCGTTCTTTTTCGATGGCTTATTTTCTTGGCTATTCTATTTAAATTTTTTAAATTCATATGGCAACGTGCTCTAAGAATGAATGTGCATGATATATAAACGAGATACAGAAATTTAGAAAAGAATTGGGTAGAATAAAAATAGATATTAGTGTCTGACCTTAATAAAAATAAAAACTCGAAAGAGATACATTAGTTTTGGGCCCATTTTTCTACGCCCTAAACTTAATTACTCTGGCGCTTGGTGCCACAGGTTTCGGGTTCGAGTCCCGGCAGTGAAATGGGTGTTTATAGGGGTCTACTATCACTGTAAGAGCATTGGGACGTAGGGCAACACTGCCCAGTAAAAAGAAAACGTCTCTTGGCTTGAAATCTGCCAGTAGGCAGACGGCCTTGGTCCACCATGGGGCTGTTGCGTTAATGAAGTAGAAGAAACTTAATTATGACTTTAATCTGTCTTTTTGAACATTTTAATGATAAGAGTAGATGTGTTTTATGAAAGAGAATTCGCTTTTGTAATGAAAAACCTCCTTTAAACCTTTAACAATCGGCAGGTAAATGCATTATTTCGTATTGAAATGCTATCATCAGTGGTCTGATGGGCGAGTGATTAGCGCCATACGTTTCGAGTTCGAGTACCGGTAGTGCCATGGATGTTTGTAGTGGTTCGTATTCCATTTGAAACAGTAGATCCTTGTCTAATATGACTGTAGAGCACTGGACTAGGGATGAAAACCCCTACCCTGTAAAAACAAAACATTTACTGTCAGTGGGAAGACGCTCTAAGCCCACCATGGGGCTGTGGCGCCAATGAAGAAGAAAAAAATGCTGTCATCAAACAAAAATAAATGGTGTATTAATATTATAAAGAAAAAGGTTTTTCACGAAAGATAATACCGAATAAACAACATGAATTAAAATTTATAAAAATCGATCAAAATTAAAATTTAACATTTGTTTATATTTTACAGATAAATAACTGAAAACGAAGTAGGAACAAAATCTCTCTTTAATGGAGGACATAACATGTAGAATTCTGGTATATAAATATAATAAACTTTGATTTATTATTAAGAAATCTAGAAAAAAATATTTTCATTATAAGTTTTCCATAGAATTCTTATCCAAAATGGCCTAATATTTTTCAGACGACAGGCAGGAATATAATATTAAAAAAAAACTAGTAGGAATATCGAGACTACAATGACTGAACTTGTTGATTATACCGTTGGATTTCCGAGCTCAAAGATCCCAGTTCGAAGCTTACAATAAGCCGAAGCCAAATTTCCAGCGACTTAAGTGAAAGCGTGATAAATCTGTAAAGGTGAAAATTTCTCCTGTAAATTTAAAGTGGAGTTAGGTTATACGATCCATATCAAGTATTATATGAGAGTGCTTTTCAAGCTGCTATTAAACTTTTTAAGCTATGGCCTTTCTTTTTTGATGAATCTGATTCTAACAAGTGAACAGGGCAACATTAATTGACAATGGTTTAAGAATCAAAGGATAAGAATCTGTGGTTGTGTTCAATTGCAACCTGCTTTATTAATGTTCATTGGCCAACTTAGTCGTGAAAAGTTAGTGATTCCCACTAATGAACTGCACTTCTTTAAGAAACGAGTAGATTAAATAGTATTGGTGATAAATTATCTGATATTTCTTGGTAGAGTCACCTGAGAATTTTCTTAATTTCATCGCATTCAATATGAAAATAAGATGGTGGTAAAATGAGCATAATCGTTGGAATGGGGCGTCAAAAAATCTTTTTTTACCAAAATGCGCCAAGAAACGAGTCGCATTGTAAGTGTAGTCAATTGTAAATAGTACAATATACCCGGGTTACTGTATTTGGCGATTATTGCCCAGTTGGCGCCACATAAGCGAATTGGCCAAGATGGTTTCCCTTTAAAATCTTCTGGAAGGAATCGCCCCCTTACTCCAAAATTTTATATTAGAAGACCGAAATTAGTCACCAACAACTTATAAAAAAATTTGATATTGAAAGTAAAAACAATAAAAGGGAAAACAATGGTACAAAAGAGAAATAAATGAGATAATAATACAAAAGTGAAATAAATGATACCAAATTTAAACGTGTGAAACAATAATACACTCATGTCCATAAATTAAGGATAATGAAGTTCAGGCAAAGAAAGAGACAGAAGCAAAAACAAATTTGACTTATTTGTAAAGTCTATTTATTAAACAAAAGGTAAAAAGCAAAAAAAGTTCAGGCAAAAAGAAAGAGACAGAAGCAAAACAAATTTGACTTATTTGTAAAGTCTATTTATTATACAAAAGGTAAAAAGCAAAAAAAAAATGCTATATGACATAATTAATAAAAATGCGATTTTTACTCCCTGGAGCAAATTTCAAAAAAGAACCTATTTACAAAAAAACAGTATAACATGGGTTAGTATGATGGTTAATATGGAGTATGTCTCCCGGACGATGCAATACAGGCCTTACAACGCCTAGGCATGCTGAGTATGAAATTATCAATCTGATCTTGGGGAATATTACACCACTCATCAAGCAATGTCCTCCGAAATTCCGGTTGACCGGTGGGAGGGGGTTGACGGGCTGCAATTCGTCGGCCAAGCATATCTCACACATGCTCTATTGATTCAAGTCCGGTGAGTATGATGGCCAATCCATACGGGTGATATCCTCAATTGAAGGCATTCGTCTACAATGTTTTGCACGGTGAGGACGGGCGTTGTCATCTACAAACAGAAATTCAGCACCCATGGCGCCTCGAAACAAACGTACATGTTGTTCCAGAATGACATCCCGATAGATGTGGCCTGTCAACGTTACACTCTGAAAATACAGGTCAGTTCTGGAACCAAGAATAATTCCTCCCCAAACGAGCCATCCTGCACCACCTTAACGGTGTCCTTCAATGGTGTTCTCTTTGGTGGTAACGGGTACCTGGCGTTCTCCATATGAAAGTCCGGCGAGAATCAGACTGCAAACTAAACCTGGACTCGTCGGAAAACATCACACAAGACCACTGTTACGGTGTTCACAATGCATGCTCTCTACTCCAGGTTAATCGCAGGCGACAGTGAGTTGTGGTAAGTGGAACACATCTGAGAGGTGTAGGAGCATATAGACCAATGTGCCCTAAGCGTCTGTACACGGTCTGCCATGAAACTGTCGTACCGGTAGCTGAAGAGAGCTGACGAGACAGGTCTGATGCTGTGCTCCGTCTTTTTTTTGTCAGTAACTGCTAAATACCGGTCCTCATTCGGCGTTGTAACTCGGGGCTACCTGTGCTGTAACATCTACTCACATTACCATCATCTTGGAATCGTTGCCAAAGCCTGGAGATGACACTCTGGGCGATTCCAAGTTCCTCGGATACTTCCAGCTGAGTACGTCCACATTCCAGTCGTCCGATAATTCTACCACGTAAAAATCATCCAAATGCTTCCTTTGTGACATAACTATGCGGTTATTGCACTGAAAGGCTTTTAAAGCGCTTGTGAACAATTATACTTCTTTGCCATCATTCCTTATATACCCCTCTCTTACACTCGTCATTGTGACGTACTATCCGCGCCATCTGGTGGTTTCCTGTAATTTGCATATTCTTCTTCAAGATGTGTGTGATAATTCTACAGGTGAAATTTTTATTTTAAAGTTCAATTTCTGTGTGATTCTGAATTATCGTTAATTTATGGACATGAGTGTATAAAAATTGAAATGAATGAAACAATATTACAAAAAGTAAAACATTGGAAACAATGATACAAAAAGTGAAAACAATAAAATACTTTAATTATTATTGAAAAATCAAAATAATATCAGAATATCACCCTAAATATCAAACTAATATTCAGAATATCACCCTAAATATCTAAATAATCTACAAATAAAAACCGAAAACCATAAAACTATCATACCTACTACCATACACGAATGCTGTCCTGTCACTACACTAGAACAATAAATACGGTGTCAGAAACAGCAGCTCTCTTCTTTAATTAAAAAATGTCCCCCGAAAGAAATCAATGGTCCTGTTTCCAACCCACCTAATTACTGTATCGAGGTGACGGTGGTTTCGAATGGCCCACAAATAAGAAAGATTCCAATGCCATTTACACGCTGAGAACATCTGAATCGCGGTCTCTTTTATTGAGGTACTTACGGGGAACAGGTTGGATTAGGTTTGGTCGGGAGATTACTTTTTGAAATTTATTTTGGCTCAGAAGGAAAAGAAGGGTAAAATATTTTTTTTTTTTGCATCAAAAGATTTGTCACGATTGCTTTCTCATTAATCTAATAAATGCTAAAAATTTGCAGCCTGATTAAAAACCAGAGAAAATAAATTTAATATCGTGCATATCTAATGAATAGGTTAACATGTTGACAGTTTAATGCTAAACTTTCGACAGTAATAAAACAAAATGAGACATGAAAAAACGAGAAATGAGACATGAATTATTAATAATCAGAGATTTTTAATTTTGGTAATGCAATAAAAGTACAAAAATTAATAATTTTCAATTGCAAAGACATTAAAAATGTATAACTAATTTTTTTTAATACTTAAAAAGTTTTTAAAAAATTTATGGTAATTTATTATTATAATTTTTTATCGTAATGCAGTATAAATACGAACATTAATAATTTTTAATTGCAATGACAATAAAAAATGTATAAAATTTTTTTTTTAATACAAAATTGAAATGAAGGAAACAATAATACAAATTTGAAATGCACGGAACAATAATACAAATTTGAAATGCACGGAACAATAATACAAAAATGAAAAACGACGGAAAAATTTTTATAAAAGTGAAAACATTGAAATTTTGGAAAACAATTTCTAAATTATTATTGAATAATTAAATAATCTCAGAATATTACCCTAAATATTTAATAACTCACCGTAAATATCAAACTAATATTCAGAATATCACCCTAAATATCAAAATAATACAAATAACCAACGAAAACTATCATACCACCATCATACCGACCATACACAAATGCTGTCCTGTCACTAGAAGAATAAATACGGTGTCAGAAACAGCAGCTCTCTTCTTTAATTAAAAAATGTCCCCCGAAAGAAATCAATGGTCCTGTTTCCAGCCCACCTAATTACTGTGTCGAGGTGACGGTGGTTTCGAATGGCCCACAAATAAGAAAGATTCCAATGCCATTTACACGCCGCGAACATCTGAATCGCGGTCTCTTTTATTGAGGCACTTACAGAGGAACAGGTTGGATTAGGTTGGGTGCCCGAGATTACTTTTTAAAATTTATTTTGGCTCAGAAGGAAAAGAAGGGTAAAAGAAAATTTTTTTTTTTTGATCAAAAGATTTGTCATGATTGTTTGCTCATTAATCTGATAAATGTTAAAAAATTTGCAGTCTGGTTAAAAACCAGAGGAAAATAATTTTAATATCGTGCATATCTAATGAATGGGTTAACATGTTGACAGTTTAATGAGAAACTTTTTGACATTAGGAAAACAAAAATGAGACATATTAATGAAAAAAAAAACAGAAATGAGACATGGATTATTAATAATCATAGATTACAATATTTTATGGTAATGTAGTATAAGTACAAAAATTAATAATTTTTAATTACAATGACAATAAAAAAATGTATGAACAATTTTTTAAGTACGTAAAAATTTTTGGTAACTTATTATTATAATTTTTAATTGAAATGACAGTAAAAAATGTATAAATAATATTTTTAATATGTAAAGAATTAAAAAAAAATTACTGTAATTAAAAAATTTAATGGTAATTTATTATTATAATTTTTATGATAATGCAGCATAAGTACAAAATTTAATAATTTTTAAATGCAATGATAATAAAAATGTATAAATAATTTTTTAGTACGTAAAATTTTTTTAAAAGTTACGGTAATTTATTATTTTAATTTTCATGGTAATGCATCCTGAGTACAAAAATTAACAATTTTTAAGTAAAATTACAATAAAAAAATTAATAAATATTTTTTTAATAAGATATTTCGGTTTCAAATCATAAAAATTAAACATTTATTTATTAATCATAAATTAAAAGATAAAATAAAAATTAATCGATATTATTTCCAGAATTTGTTTTCATTTTTACCTGACTTAAAGCAATTGAATTTTTTAAGAATATCTGGTTATTGTTTTTCGTGCCGTTGACCACTTTCAGTTTTAGACATTTTCACCGAAATCTATAATTTATTTTTAAATTTCATGAATTTTTTTATACATAAATATTATGTATAAAAATTCATGAAATTTTCAAAACATTATTTTCAAATTAATTCAATGATTATTGAATAATTAAGTAAAAAAATTAATTCATAAGAAAATTAATTTAATATTGTTCTAAAAGATCGTCTGGTGAAAGCAAAGACAATTTTATTTCAAAGTGAAAATGGGATTTTTCTAGTTTTTTATTTTTTAAGATTAGATTGCTGTTTTGAGTTTTGTTCTTAAATTAATGTCTAAATTTTTGGTATTTCCTGTATATCGGCTCATCCGATTACAATTATTACTTTTTAAAAATTAAATTCGATTAAAAAATTTAAATAATATAATTAACAAAATAAAAATATGGAATAATTAATCATGTATTGAATTCTACTCTAAGAGGTTTAAAAAATCTCTTGCCAAAATTCTGCTAACTTTTTATCTAAAAAAATTCTTTAAAGATCAATCACAATGAAAAAAATAATAATTTTACTTATTAATTAGCAATAAATAATTAATGTAGAAAATTCCTTCTTCTGCATTCGTCTCTCTCTGACGTATATATGAAAAATTAATGCTTAAACAAGTTGCCTTGAGTCAAAGTTCATTAATTCATAAATGTACATTGGAGTGTTTTTTAAAAATTAACTAGCATATCATTGGCTTAGAGAATATAATTCAGCCCAATGAAGAAATTTTATAGATGTGTCTCACAAAGAATTACAACCTTTTACCTTTTTGTAAATTTTATAGAAAAATAATTAGTGGAATGTTCTGACATTCCCAGTTTTTGTAATAGAAAATATTCAAATTAGCAATTAATTAATCATATTAATTAATTTTGTTAATGAAATACTATATGCCATAAATTAGTTCCTTTTGAGCCATTTCGAGAGAAATATTTTTTGTTATACAAATTTAATTACAGATGTTATGAATGGTTATGAAGGGTGATGAATATTTACGAAAGTTATGAAGGGTGTCTCATTTTTTTGGTGATTGTACCTTATATATAACACAGCTTATATTTGATCAGTTAAAGCGTATAACAATAGTTTATAAAATGCAAATACTAAATAATTTAAATCTAATGGTAAACTCTGTCTCTTGTGCGTCGCGAATATGAATTATACAAATGGCATAAGTATGAGAATAAAAATACGTAGTATGGATTTCCAACTCAACAGAATTCAATACAAATTAATGACAATTCATATGATTCTTAGTTTTTTTAACCACCAAATTATTCTGTTCCATACTGTAAATGCTTTCTTTTGCAAAAAGCTATTGTATATGGTTGTGAATAAACTTTGTTTGTATTTACCGATTGAAAGAAAATCAAATACTTTTTCAAATGTTTATTTATTTAATTATCAGCATAGTCACTATTCTATTTAATGAATATTGCTCCATCAAAGATTGGTGTCATAATATTTGGAATGGACACTTATAGGGCTGCCAACTGGAGATTCCTCCTTCCCATCCCCTTGAACAACCCGATAGAAGTATTTTACTGAGTGCAAATTTATCATTACTTGCATTCTACATGTAATCAAAGTTACAAATGCCACTTCAAAGCCAAATATTCATTTGGATAAATTTGGCTAATTTTCATTGGCAAGCCAAATGAATATTTGGCTTTGATTGTTAACTATCAACCGAACTTCTCTCAGTTCAGAAAATCAATGCAACGTTCACGGCAACATGTATGTTCTAGAAAACAATGTGCCTTATATTTATAAATTAGAAAATTTTAGTGAAATATTTTTAGATGTTAATTAAACGAACGTACATTTGCATTCACATAGTATGATAAAAGTATTGGAGAAATTTAAAGAGGATGTTAAACATTATTACTGTTTCCAAATGCAGCCGGCTTCTACCTGAGATCAGAATGGACAGATTCAAAATTACCGAGGTGCACCAAGCAGAAAAAAAAATTACGTATAGATGAAGTAAAGATAACAGTAATGATACGTAAATCATTAATTGATGTAAATCACATATCATTAGAACGTAAAGTAACATCAATTTGTTGTTGTTCCCTAACATCGGGCACTTCATCTTCACTTCGGGTCATTTAGCAACAAGATCGGCCGATATATAATATGTTATTACTTTTACTAAGATTAAAAATACATTCCTAGCTAAAAAGAATGTCCCATGGAAGAATAAAAAGAGGAAGGTGTTAGTTGTTACATTAACTCACATTGTGCCTTCACAACTCTGATACCAAAAATCGAAATGATGGCATTTGGGCTTCAAAAATGTTCTCCTCAAATCCAAATCTTGCAGAAGAACTTTACTGAACTTTTTGTTCGAATTTTCCTTTCAGGTTTCAAGCCAATCTCCGTTATTGCAAAACCTAATGAGCTATCCAACATGCCATTTCAGCCATATTTATTATAAATAATCAGATTTTCAAGATGATAAAATAAAATCTGGATTTCTGGATTTTTGTCTTCCCAATTTGGTAGCATTCTTATAATCCATACAAAGATTTATCAAATTTGAAAATGTCCGTGGTAATGTCCGTTTTTTTTTTTGTAACTTACTTAACAAACTATTTAAACATTATACATCTCTAAAAAATATTTGTATTTGCATGTTTTTAGAGATATATAGCATTGATCCCCATTATTCAAATTTGCTCTACCATAATCAGCGAATTATAGAAAAACGGCTTGCATATAATGCTATTTTTGTCTAAAAGATGGGTATCTACCATATGCTAAACTCTCTTGTCACACTACGTTAGCCGATCGGAAGAACGATCTGTTGCTCACTGAGGCTATCTATTGGTTAGTGCTCCATGACATGAGATTTTAGTATTCAGTAGAGACCCACCTTAACACAGAATAAGGTTATTAGGGTATCCTCTTGAAATACAATATGCCAAGAAATCCTAAAAATAAACCCTCTTACAACAAAGTAAAGTGAGAAGCAAGGTCTTTTCAGTTAAACAAGTTAAAAATGCGATATTATATCTGTAAACACAAATTAAAAATATATTATAATTTTAAACGCATAGTTTATAATTGAATGCAATTAAAACAATTCTTATCATTTCTCTTTTATATATAACGCAAATTTTGAGAACGTATACTTTTATTGAAACTTTTTTTAAAGATCCTGAAACAAACTTCGTGTTTCTTAGCTGTGCACCAGATAAAACAATAATTATTTCAGAATTAAAAAGTGGGCCATAAAAAGTTAAACTATTAAGTTCAGAAATAAAATGATGCTGTTTCATGTTTGTTTCCAAAATATTTCAAAGTTTTTATTTTCCCATTTGTCCAACAAAACACTCACAGACCGCACATTCAAAACTCATATTTTATTTCTGTAGAAACAAACAGTTTAATGCTTGACCTTATCCTAGTTCTAATACAAGTTTTTATTCTGCTTGCAATAGAATTTTATTAATTTTTAAAACATTTCTAGCTCTTTCAAGCAAGCTCCCGCTACAGCATTTGGGGAGCATCAGATCTTCACGTGGCAGTTTACATTTGTTATTTTAAATCTTTATTATATATAGCTCATCTAATTCAATATTTTCGCTATTTTGATTACCAATATTACAAATAATTAGGGATTCTTCCACTTCTTACTTCCGCTATAGCGATCAAAAGAGAATCGTCGTCTCAGAACTAAAACTGACCTTTCATGCCTAGCGCATATAGCGCCAAATTCATCCTATAAGTGTCAAATCCATCCAGCTAGAATATAATCCACCACTATAAAAAAGTTTTATAATTATTCAATAATAATCATATTTTCCAAATTGTAATTCAAACACTGAAATTATTAAATTCTTAAATTCACACACTGGAATTATTAATTCATTACATTACAAAGTGTACTTATAAATCTGCAGTATTTTTAAAAGTACCTACTTAAAATTCACACATTTATCTAAACTCATGCTTGTGAAAATTGCAATATTGAACAACTTACAGAGTTTGAACGGGGAGAATCATCGGCCTTCGTGAAGCTGGATTGTCTTATCGTGCATTAGCCGCTTGTGTGCAGCGTAACAGCAGCACAGTGATGCGTCTTTGGAAGCAGTGGACGGACGAGTGTCGGAAAACTCGGAAATCCGGGAGTGGACCCCGAAATGTGACGTCAGCTCGCGATGATAGACACCTGGTCCGCATGGCGCTGACGGACCGTACAGCTTCCTCTAGACAATTGGCAGCACAGTGGTCAATAGCTACAGGTGTTTCATTGTGTGCTTCATCAATTCGTAGACGTCTGCTGCAGCGTGGACTGCGCGCAAGGACTCCTTTATACAGGATCCCTCTCACGCTAAACCATCGCCGCCTGCGGCTACAATGGGCCGCTCAGCATAAAGAGTGCTGATTCCATGTCGAATTTCTGACGAATCCCGCTTTAATTTGTGGTACCATGATGGCCGCATTCGTGTCAGACGCTATGCCGGAGAACGCCACCTTCCGGAGTGCATTATCGAACGCCACAGTGGACGAACACCCGGAGTTATGGTTTGGGGTGAAATAGCCTATCATGGACGATCTCAATTGCTAAGAATTGTGGGCAATCTGAACAGCAACCGGTTCATAAGTTCTACAGCCCCAAGCTGTTCCCTTCCTTCAAAGCTTGCCAGGCGCTGTATTTCAACAGGACAATGCCCGCCCTCATATCGCTAGGGCTGTTCAATCCTTCTTTGCAAACGCGGCAGGTACAGCTTCTTTCTTGGCCTGCGTATTCCCTAATATGTCGCCGATTGAACATGTGTGGGATTTCGTTGGTCGGCGTCTCGCTCGTGATCCTCATCCTGTTGCTTCTGCAGACGAACTTTGGGGGCGCATACAAACAATATGGAATGCTCTTCCTCAGGCAGACATTCAAAATTTGTTTGACTCCATGCCACGTCGTGTAGCAGCACTTATTGCGGCGCGTGGTGGCTACACAAAATACTGATTCCGATCTCTTGTTATTGTTTGTTTGCTTTGAACATTTAATCATTTATTTGTACCACTACCTCTCAACTGTGTATTAAATTTCATTCAATTATGACGATTCCTTCATGGTGTTGCAATTTTCACAAACATGAGTTTATTTAAATCTAAAAAACACAATATTTGATATATAACACTTGATTTTACTTAATATTATATATCAAATATTGTATTTTTCAGATTTATATACATATATAATATTTGATTTAACTTAATGTAATTTATCTGTTGAAATCTGAAAAATATTATATTTTAGTATAATATTTGAATTTACTTAATTAAATATATAAAGATTTAAAAAATTAAAGAAAATAATGTCTCTATTATAAAGTTAAAGTTAGTTAAAGTATACGGATAGGGTGTTTCAGTTATCCTATTAAAGTTTTCATTATCATAACACGCACTTTTTCACCTGTATCAGTATACAGTTCCTTCATTCGTCCAAGTATCCACTTTCTCCAGACAGATAAATAGCTTGCTTTACACCAGGGGTGGCCAGCCCGCGGCCCGTCTTGAATATTTTTCCGGCCCGTGAGACTTATTACAAAATATACAAAATATATTTATGTTAGAATGGCCAAAGTAGTGAAAACCAGTGTATTAAAAATATACATTATGTGTGTATCCATATATTCAAAAATTAACTGTCTAAATTATGAGAAAAAATTAACTTTGATTTTAAAATAACATTCTTGCGAATATAAGACAGACATTGCCTATTTTATTTATGAGTTTACAATTATGAGTTCGCAGAATAATTAAATTATATTCTGCGAACTCATGATGAGGGAAGAAACAAATATCGCACTAGTAAAAAATATTTTTTAATGATCTCATTTTTTTTATTTTGTTTATAATTATATGTTTCCTATATATCATTTTTAGTGTTATATATTTCTTTACAATGCGCGTTTAATATGATTATTATTATATATGTTTACATGTAAGAATAATAATAAACACAAAAATAATATCTCATTATGCTTCAATTTCTCTCTCCAAAAAATGCCTGTAGTGGGTCTAAATCTAAAATGGGGATATATAATTTTATGTGCGGCCCGCAGAGTTATGATGCATTTCCAAAGTGGCCCACAAGATCATTTGGATTAACCACCCCTGATCTACACAGAAAAGTTAACTCGTAAGTTGAAGATGGCATGATCAGTTGTTGTTTAAATAAATATATTTTTCATAGTTTAAAAATAATTCTCTTCTGTATTTTACTGATTTTTTTTTTTCTCTTTAACGACGAACTAAATTAGGCAATTTCTGATCCAGTTATATGCTTGTTACCTGTGATATTTCTTACCCATCTATTACAAATTTGAAGCAGTTCTGCTCATTAGAGCTGCAACAAGCCGTGAATAGTAATTGCAACCCAATGAACATTTGATGCCATTATAACAGTTGCTTGATTAAAAATCGGAAGATAAATTGGGGATGGGGGGGGTGGGAAATAGTTTATTGGCGCCGGATGCACCAGATCAGAATGGATGTTTCATTAACATCCGAATGGATGATGAGAAATCGCGTGTTCATTAAGGATAATGAAATAATATTTCATGAAAATTAATCACGGCTAATGAAGATGTTCAGCAAATTTTACAATCGGGACAGAATTATGTACGTCTTTACATGTAAGGATATCAGTTAAATTACTTAACAATGGTTTCGAATAGGAAATTTGAAACTAAAGTAGATAATGATTTAAGATGTTATAATCTGAAGGTTTTTGATGCGGATTTTGTCTTCGTCAGAGATTACAAAAATGGGCGAAAAAGGCACGAAACTAACGAGAAAAAGGCAATAAAAAGCTGATATTAATTACTATTCACATTTCTGAAATTGATTAACTTCAGCGATATAATACAATATATAACTGCCATATTGGGGCCTGATGGTTCTTTTATTAATTGTAAGGTGCTGATGGTCCGAAAGTTTGTTCGTAGTTTGTAGTTCGTTTGTGTTTGAAATTCACTTTAAACCGTATGTAACGACCTAATATTTCTATAGAACGTATGATTACAACGTTATGAACAACCTTACTTCATAAAAAGAAAATCAGCTCATGTTTCAAAATCTGCCGGTAGTCTGACGGCCTTCGTCAATCAAAGGCATATTTAAAAAAAAACTCTATTTTCAAAATCTAGTGTTTTTGAACTGAGCTCATTCGCTATTTTGTAGTAGTATATTCAGAAGAAAATAAATGCAGTAATGTGGCAGATTTAGAATTAACAAGATTATAACCAGGGGCCTACAGCGTTATCATACTTACCATTTAAATGACAGAAGAACAATTGGTTAGGACAGATTTAATATATATTGGACTAACCTGTACCTGGATTAAATTATTTTAAATGAAGGCAATTATTTGGAGTAGTAAATTTCAAAGACAAATGCAAATTTTGAATTAATCATATACACAAACCTTATTTTGTAATACGATAAAAATTTAAAAGATTTTCATTTTATCTATTTTTATTTTAACTTCTTCATTGGAGCAACAGTCCCATGGTGGGCCAAGGCCGTTTGCGTAGTGGCAAATTTCGAAACAGATGTTTTTTTTTTATTTTAACTAACTTCGACAAATTTGATAAAGTTATTTCGTATCTTCTGCATCCTTGACCCTCATGAAAAAAGATCCATGGATTTTTTTCAGATCCAAGATTTTCCCATTTTTTTTGTACCATCCCCCTGCATAAACATGAAAATCTTCTGTTCGGCTATCGAGTTGCGAAGCTTATTACGCTGTCGAACTGACGGTTTCAGACACCTATCGTTTTAACCCTGTATTTCATAGTGATCAGTCGAATCTTTACTATTCTATAATTATACCAAAAAAAAAAAAAAAAAAAAAATCACACAATGTCAGGGTTAACACTCGATTTCTTTTTGTTTCACCCTTTTAAATTATTTAGCTATATTTAACAATGAAATCAACATCACTTTAAACAATATTCTAAATAACAGAACATAGATGAATTCCATATTGACCCTTTTCATTTGTATGGCATCGCAGCTAATTGAAGAGCGGCAGACGATTATTTGCGATTTCTCTTCCACCGAGGGTCTACCAAAAACTGTAGGTGAGACAGGCAGAGAGGGTGCACGACAGCAGCGCCGCGGCGCATGGACCGAAAAATCGTCTGCAGTTTCGTAGAGTGAGAGAGGACCTTGTCCGACGGACAGACGCATCTTCGGTAAGTCGCTTTCTCTTTGCGTTGCCATCTTAATCTTAACTTATAGCGCACTGCCCAGCAAACGATATTTTAGGTTTATCGAACAGGCAGATGGGTTGTTTGGGGAACGCTTCGTTTGATTTCGAACTTCTATTTTACGATCTACTAGGTAAAACGGATCTTGCGGAATGGGTTTTGGAAATTGATATTTGGTATGATGAGTTTTTCTATTTTGGAAATTCGAACTTATAAAATTTATTTCTTGTTTTTTTGTTTAGTTTTTTAAATTGAGCTACACATTATATGTTATTGTTTAAATACTCCGAGAAAAAAATAAAAATTAAATAAAAGATGGTTTATGAATATTTTGGAACATTTAAAACTATTTTATAAATATTGTTATTCATTTAATAATGAGTGAAATTTTCATAAATTAAACATATGTGATTTGAAAAATGAATGTGTATATATTATAATATACTAATATTATGAAATTAAATTAATTAACTAAGAAGAATAAATAATTTTTTATTGTTCATTTTCCTTTTAATAAGATGTAAACACAAAATTCTATATGATGAATCGTTATTTTGTGTATAAAATTGGAAATTGTTTGTTTAATGAAAATTACTACGAAGGTTTTTTACTCCATATGAATTATAAATATTATAATATACTAAAATTGGGAAATTAAATTAATTAATTAAAGAGAATAAATTATTTCCGATTGTTTATCTTTTTTTAAAAAGATGTCAACACAAATCTCTATATTATGAATCGTTTTTTATATTTAAAATTGTTTGTTTGATGAAAATTAATATTAAAGTTTTCTATTCCAATATTACATTGTAACTTAATTTTTTTGAAAAATTTTTGTGTTTATAATATTTTAATAGATATCTTTTATGGTTTTAAAATATTTTATTGTATAAAATGGTGAATGTTTAATTGAATAAAATGTGAATACAATTATTTAAATTATTAAATTTATATTCCTTTTTACACTCTATTATTTTTTATATATAATAAAATATATTTTTTTATAAACATAAGTAAACAATAAAATATTTTTCATACAAGAGGTAATAAAGTATTTTATTTTTTAATTCAAAGAAGTGTTTTAATTTTTGAATATTTCATTTTAAAGATTGTAAAAGTTTATTACACGTTAATTACTGAAACGGAAACATAAATAAAAATTTGTATTATATTCTTTTTTTCAAAAACTTATGAAAACACTATGTTTTGTGTTCTAAAAATTGTTTTTTAAAATATAATATATAGTAACATTTAAAATGTTTTGTTATGAACACTGATTTGGATGTAAGGGTATATAATAAAATTTTCTCGTTACAGATTATTGTGTGCTTAAATGTTTTGTAAAAATTATAAATTTCGTTAAAAGTTTTCATTTTGTTTTGAAAGCTATACAAATAAATTATTAATGTAAAAAATAATTTTTGTAATTTCATAATCGGCTGTTTATATTGTAAAGATTGAAATAATAGATGAACCACGTTTTTTTTATTATTATAACAATTAGAGATTGTTAATTTCAAATTGATTTATACTTATATACACTTATTATTTAATTATTTTGAATGTTTATCTTTGGAAAAATTTCATTATTTTAAAATTATTTTAAAATATTTGTTTCACAAAATAATATAAAAACTAAAAATCAGAAAAATTAAAACTTTTACCAAAAATGTATCACTACACTATTAAAGTGTTTCACTAAATCTATATTATTTTAAAACCATGTTTTTCTTTATGTTAATGATAAAATAATTAGCATAAAAATAGGATGTGATTAATAATATTTGAAATTGTCTTACGAATAAATTTTCTTTCCCATTAAATATTTATTCAAAGTAAGAAAGCCAATTTAAAATTAAAGTAATTTATTTTTTAAATTTAAAATAATCCGATACTATCAATTAAACGCAATGTTTCCAAAATAAAATTATTTGTGAAAGCTAATAAAACATAAGTTT
Organism: Caerostris extrusa; assembly: GCA_021605095.1. NCBI lineage: Eukaryota > Metazoa > Arthropoda > Arachnida > Araneae > Araneidae > Caerostris > Caerostris extrusa. The sequence continues at coordinate 49,986 of BPLR01018854.1, forward strand.
CCTTTATTTTTCATCCTTTTATTAAATCATTTTCACGTAATAAAAATATCATTCTATTGACATAATATTATTTTTAAAAACACAAAATATTCAATGTTTCGCAATTAATTTAATTGTAAAATTAAATATCAGAATTAAATAAATTTAAATACGGATTTTAATGTGATAAATGTTTCTAAACTTTTAATATTTCTGATTTCATCTTTTCATGAATGAATCTTATGGGAAATTATATTTTTAAAGTTTTTTTCATTGATATAGAAAAAGTTAAATTTTGAATAAAGTTCAAATTAACAATGAAACAAGTTTATTAAAGTTTATTACAAGTTACAAGTTTATTAAATTATATTTTTAAAGTTTTGTTCATTGATATAGAAAAAGTTAAACTTTGAATAAAGTTCAAATTAACAATGAAACAAGTTTCTTAATTATAAATTGAGGTTTTTAATGAATTGCAAAAAAATTCCACTTCTATTGAAATCTACTACATAAAAAAAAAATTGTTAAATAAAGTTCAGAAAAATGTTAAATAAAGTAATTTATTGTTTTGCAAAGCTAATTTATAAACTTTTAAAAATAAAATTATAAACTACCGTATTAACCTTTTTTTCCATTTTGTTAAAAATATAAAGTATGTATAAAATAAAAAATATCTACTTTTATATTTTATCTCTTTTTTGTGATGCCATCAGACAAAAGATAATAAAATTTATTATTCGTCTTTCAGTTTTTTAAACTGAATATGCATCGAACTTGTTTTTCTTAAAAAATATTCTTTCAGGTGAAAAATATTTATTTTTTATTTTATCTTACGCTGAAAAATTGTTTATTTATATTACAATAGTGTATTTGTAAGGAAGGAATTGTTTGTATTCATAACTCAAGAATATTGAATCATGAGAAATAATAAATATTGTGATTTAATAACTTATTAAATAGAAAAACGAAAACTTTTTGTGCCTGATACTGTTTTTATGCATATCGTATTTTATCGTTTCAATAGCCTTTTATGATTAAAAGGCACAAAGACTTTTATTAAAAAACTGAAACATCAAATTTTTGTAGTATCTTTTGATAAAAATCGTACAATAAAATATTTATGTATGATTTTTTTATTTATGCTTTAATATTTGTTCCCTTCTTTTTTTTGTCATTTTATTGTTCTTTTTTATTATATATTAAAAGTAAAAGAATAATTTTTAAATAGTACTACAAAACCATGCATTGATCAGAGTTGGATCACAGATGTTTTGGAGAAGGTTATAGATTTGATTTCTTAGAAGAATTTAAATTGGTAGAGTGCCATACGCTGCACTATCTTTGTATTAGTCGCGTGGGTGTTTTTCCTGATTATTCTGTCGTAGCAAATAAATGTAAACCAATTAAAAATTTTCATGAAAGTATATAATAATTCTTGTGACTGTAGCTTAACAAGCACTTATTAGTGCATCTGGGAAATACTGAATATTATACTGTTCAATCATTTTTATATCATAAACTACTAACAAACAAAATTTTAAGTGTCAGTCAGTTGGGTAAATTATTTGACCCTTAATTGTGTCTAAATTTTTTTTTTTATAATGTCATGAAATTTATTTAAATTGTGCTAAGAAGACAGAGGAGAAGAGGAGAGGATGTGGATGATAGAAGAGAAGCTCGTGCTTCGCACTCATAAACAAATACATGTTTTAACTTGAAAAGGTAAAACTATAAAGTGAATTATTTTGAACTTATAAATTAGAGCGTCTAGTGAAGGGTCTCCAAACTACGGCCCGCGGGCCAAATCTGGCCCGCCAGTATCATCAATCCGGCCAGCGACAGCGAATAGCTTATTGTTGCTGTAATAAGTTGGATAAAAAAACACAGAATGATAATAAATCGGTTTTATTGACTTGCTAGGTAATGTTTAATGACAAGCACAATACGCGGAAAATTTAACTTAAGCATAACAGCAAACAACTAATTGAAATGAACCCCACTAACATTATAAACTAGTGAACATCCCGCGGTTACCTTCGGTAGTTATATTGGGGTAAAGAGTATCGCATATGCATGTATATTGGTGTTTGGAACGTATATATCCTGAATAGAACATATGATTTTTATCCAGAAAATCCCTAAGGAGCGGAAAAGCTAAATTAGCGCGAATGAAACCGCGGGGTATCCACTTGTAAAAAAATACTAATGAAGTTTATGTAATTGTGATTTTTCACTGACAATAGTTTGTAGTTAGCAAGTATATGCTAGCTCAGATCGCATACTGGCGACTGGTCTAGAAATTATAGATAATGGAAGAAAAATTAAAACGGTTTTGGCCCTTGGTACTTACTGGAGTAAACAGTATGGTCCTAAGGCTGGAGACCCCTGGTCTAGTGTATACCATTTGGATTTCCGAACCAAAGTGGTTGGAAGCTTGACAAGCTATGCTGAGTAGGAGAATGATAAATCCATAGGCTGGAAAGTGTTTCTGTTCTGCTTGAGAATATGAGTATAAACTACACATACCAACTCAAAGAAGTATTTATTTAAAATTACCAAGGTGCAGTGTAAGGGCAGTTTAAGATGCTCCCTTTAAATTTGCCCCTTTCTCGTCCAGTGGTGGCGGCCTAGTGGTATATTGTTTAGCGCTCTGGCCGTTGGTACCATAGGCTTTAGCTTCGAATCCTGCAGATGGCATGGGTCTTTTGTAAGGTGGTTTGAATCCACTTTAAACTGTAGGTCCCAGTTAATTAGCTCAAAGTGTGCACAAAATGACCATAGAGCGACCAATCAAACCAAACATCTATAGTGGCTCAATGCCGAATCTGCCAGATTTCTGCTTTTTAGTGGCAAAATAAATAAAAAAATTAGATAATAGAACTCCTTACTCGAAAACAATAATAAAAATTTTGAATTTACTCAATTACTAATAATAAGAAGATAGGATGATCGAAAAAACTTCACCTGTTCTGAAAAATATATTTACAAAAATACTAAAAAAGGAGAATTATAATTGAAATAGAATACTTGAATAGAATATTTAAAAAAAAAAAAAAAAAAAAAAAAAAAAATGAAATAAATTTTATCTGCAATATGAATTCGTCTCAACCCGAGCATTTGGGATAAAACTGTTTCGACAAAAGATTTTTCATTTTCTTTTTCTAAAAGTCATTCAAATCTACCATTTTCGTCCCGTAGATAGTTAGTTCTAAAATTTGATGGAAAATATCCATAAATGTGGAGTTTGTGATGCAACTGGTGGTGTTGACTTCCTCCGACTTAGAGAAAAACTGGTCATAGGAAAAAAAAAAAATAGAAATTCCTTTCAAATGTTCTAAACTGTACACTTTTTTTCATTTCCTTCTACTAGCTCACACTCTCCTTATATATATCTTGTTCAAATTTTCAATCTTTCATAAAATACTTTTTATTCATCCACTCAAGTTCGAATACATTTTTTGAACTTGTAGTGGATAACACTTGATGTTAATACAGTTTTTTTTCAAATATTAATTCAGTAATTAAATTTAATTAATAAATTTTAGTTTTTTTTAGATTTAAGTTGCATATCTCCACCAATAGATGGCGCCAGATAAACTTAAAACATGGAATGAAAATTATTTATAAAGGACTTTCTGTATTACAGTGAAAAAAAAAAATTGGAATTGACTTTAAATTTTTTTTTTTTTATATTACTTGTTTAAAATATATATTTTAAAATCTGTCAAGACCTATTAATCGTTTTATATAATAAGTCTATGACTTTTTTGTAAATGAGTAAATCATATTTTGTATTTTTATTAATTAGTATTTTTGTTATTATGTACAATTTTGTAATTCGTTATTAATTTGCAACAAATATTGCTTGCTTCTTTAAAAATATTACCTTTATAACATTGTGAACCATGTAATAAATTATAGACATTTGGGGCGAATTTGCTAATGGAGACAATCAAGTTTGGCTGCATGTTTTGAGCAGCCACGTGAACGTGAATTACGGGAACCACGTTTTGTGTAACCTAGTCACTAGTTTCTAGAATTTAAATTTTTTTCTTTCCTTTTTTTTTAAGAGAAAAATAATTTTACCGATCAATACAATCTGGACTGGATTTTAATAAAAACCATTTTATTGTACTCTTTGGTAATTAGGCCATATATATGCGAAAATGTATGTTTCTAAAAAGGAACATTCTAAAAAATTGATCTTGTGCATTGGAAATGCTTGGCGTGAATTTGGTAGTCATGGCAACACGTAAGGGGATTTTGCTATAATATATCGTTAACAATTTGGTTTTTCATTTTTTTTTTTTTTATGAAGACGGCATTTAAATATTTTAACAATCTTTTCTAGTGCCTATAACAGCACGTTGAACACCATGTTGGATAACTGAAATGAAAGCTGTACAAGAGAAAGAGAGCACTGAAAGTTTTCGTGTTTATGCCAGGAATGGGAACAATAAATTAGGAAACATTTCCGTTAGGTTTAAACGCGAAAGAGCATGGTATAAACCTTCCTGAAACTTACCCTGGAGAAATGTTCGTTCTCAACTGTTGTGGCATAATATGAGTGTAACTTACCAAGTCGCCAGAGGTGCACTTTGAGAACATTGAATCTTTTACATCTGGTTTTTCAATTCGAATGACTCTCAAATACCAGCATTTGAAAACAAACAAAAAAATAGATCATAATATTCTTCAGTATTTTTTAATGACGTTTAGTATTTATAAGTATTTTAAGCATTTATAAGTATTCATATCATTTCATGAGTGGGTTTAATCTTTACATATAAATATTAATATTAACGTAGATTATCAAAAAACATATTTGAATAGCATAAGATAGCTCGCTTTGTTAAGAATTATATTGAAGAAATATTCCAATGTGTTTCTAGCTCTGGATATTCAATAATGTTTCAAAAAATGATATTCTCTTGGCGGGGGAAAAAAATTTACTAGTGCATGACCATAGCTGCTGGATATTTCATAAGATTGTGTCTTTGTTCTCTGTTTTCAAATGTCAGTCAATTGATTACAGATTATACTCACTGGAATGGCTGATATGTTGTGGTGTTAACCACACTACATTATTTGTATATTGTACAACTGAAAACTAGAAGGAGTTTGGCCTCTGGAGTGACATTTTCAACCACCTGTAATGAAGGGTCTTTTGTCTGTAGGTTATTCTTACCGAAATTCCTGATATATAGTGGAATCAAAATTGCTCAAATGGTAAACCTGGTGTAACATAGAGATTGACTACATTATACAGGTGGAATTTAGAAGAAACATTCACAGGTTTAATATTTGAAGGGAGGTTAACATTTTCGAGGCTCTTCCTTTATGTCTAATTAGGGTTTTGAGCAACAAATTTATCTTAAGGTTTTATGGAGTAAATATGTGGATTTGTCGGTTCAGTTTTATATGTCAAGTTACGAACATCCGCAATACCGAAGACTGTAACATTATTCACCAAGTTATTCCAGAATCTTTCCAAAGATTGTAATCATAGATTTCTATGAAATAATTTGGTTTTCCAATTTATTTCATTCCATCACAAAAATTTTTATATTTTGTAAATTAATTTACCTCATATATGCGTATAAGTGGTTATAATTACAATGGCCTGATGTTAACCGGAAGGTTAATGGTAACCTGAAGGTAACCTGATGTTGTTAATTATTGCCTGATGTTAACCGGAAGGTTAACAAAGGTTTCTGAAATAATAATTTGAAACGTGAAGCATATCCTGAAATTTAAAATTTTTTAAATGATATTAAAAAGTGAATATCTCTTTTTCTTACATTATTTACAATGCGTATTTATTTCAACTTTCATTGTTAATGAAGTATAAGCGATTTTCGAAACATAACATTTATTCTTTCAAAATAATTGTAAAAACAAAAATGGCAATGAAAACATTTTTTTTTCTCAATATTAATTATCTGAATGTTTGCTATAATAGTTATTTAGCTTTATAAGCGTTTATCTTTAAATAATATTTAAAAAAAAGTTCTCTAATTGTAATTATGGTAATTAGGAAGTCCAACCTAATGTCCTTTTTTTTCTTAATTTGACACTATTAAACAAATATTTTATTTTCGTTTCCTGAAATTGGAACGCTTTTTAAACGATATCGATGAATGCAGACGATTTAGTTAAATATTTTTCTTCGAATGCTATTGCTTCGAATCTTTTTTTTCCTAAAAAGAAACTTTCACCTAATTCAACTAATTAACTAACTGTTTACTTCGTTATCATTAAAAAAAAAATAAGAAAATAAATAAAGATTTTTCTAAGACTTTTAAAAATTAACTAAACTGATGAAAAATGTTTACTTTTTCTTCATAAAGTGATGAACTAATGATTTATCTACTAATTAAATGAAAGGAACTTAATAGCGATTTCATTAAATAACATTCCAAATTCCAGAGAAAAAAATCACAAATAAAAAATTCTGTTTTTTTAAACAGAAATTAATGATTCAATACCTATTAAAATTCACTGAATTTATTTATTATTTATTTATTTTTTCTGCTTTGCAGATTTTTTAACTGATGCATTTAAATTATTGTTTAGCCATTTTATGATTTTGCTGTTTCTTTCAAAAAGACGAATTCGGTATTTTTGCGGAAAACCGAAATTCCTTTCCGCCTTCAGGAAACTTTGCAATGAAAATTGAATTTTAGGAAAAATGCCGGGAAATTTTTTTAAATGGAAATTAATGATTCAATGCCTATTAAAATTCACTAAATTTATTTATTTCTGCCTTGCAGATTTTTAACTGATGCATTTAAATTATTGTTTAGCTAATTTTTATTATTTTGCTTTTTATTTCAAAAAGTCAAAATTTAGTACTTTTATGGAACAACCAAAATTCCTTTCCGCCTTCAGGAAACTTTGCAATGAAAATTGAATTTTAGGAAAAATGGCGGGAAGAGTGTTTTTTAATGAAAATTAATGATTCAAGGGAAAAGTATTTTTTGATGGAAATTAATGATTCAATATCTATTAAAATTCGCTGAATTTATTTATTATTTATTTATTTTTTCTGTCGTGCAGATTTTTAACTGATGCATTTAAATTATTGTTTAGCCCTTTTTATTATTTTGCTTTTCTTTCAAAAAGTCAAATTCGGTACTTTTGTGGAACAACCAAAATTCCTTTCCGCCTTCAGGAAACTTTGCAATGAAAATTGAATTTTAGGAAAAAAAGAGTCGGGAAAAGTTTTGAAAACATCTTACAAAGCCTTCCTTTCCGTATCGGAATAAAAATAGAAACATCAAAGCCTAAACAAGATTTTTTTTTTTTCTTTTCTTTCTCCCAAACTCAAAAGTGATTTAAGAAATGCAGCTGCGGTAATCAATAAAAGTTGTGGGATTTTTTTTTTTTGTAGATTCAGCAATTTATTCATAGAACTGCATTTCGAAAATGCTATTGGTTTCTTGCCAAATGCAAAGCTGATTATCATTCACTGTTGTTCAAACAATAATTTATTGAGATTGCTGTGCTACTATTTTATTTATAACCATTTTTACAGTAATATTTCTGTGCGTTGAATTAAGAAATTTAAAAAAAAAAAAAAAATTTGATGATTATTTTAGTTAAAAATATTATCTGTACATTTACCTCTCACTCGCCAAACATTTTTTTGTTAATTTTATAATAAAGTCCACCACACTGGCAGATGGTAGCTGTTCCCTATGATAATTGTGCCATTCAGAGAGAAATTACCCACATTTTCGTTATGTATTTAAAAAAAAACAGCTAAGACATTCCATCTCCATCTACTACTCTATTCGTTTTTTGTTGTTTTTTCTATCTTAGTTTATTATCCTATTTGTTTTTAAATCTGTTATCAATAAATAGTGGAAATAATTATTTAAATGAATAAAACGTATAAAATTTAATTTATTTATATATTAAAATTATTGTTTGATCATAATAAACTTTTGCTATTATAATTTTTTACAAAAAAACAAAAAAAAAGTGTATGCGTCTATGTCTATTTTACATGACTTATAAATTATTACTTAAAAAAATCTCAATTTTTTTTCATTGAATTCATTATTTGTTTATCTGGTGCTTTGTTAAAATTCATGAATATTTTTTGTATTATTTTAATTAAAAAAAATTAATTTTAATATATGAATTACATAGTTAAAGCATTGTGATAATATATTAAAAATAAATAATAAATAAATGTTTTGTAGCAATTTATTTTCATAGCAATATTAACGTTTTGTTAAAAGTTGCTTATGTAACAATGTCAATGCTTGATTAAAAAATTAAATAAAAAAAAAAAAAAAAGGGTTTTTATTGCACATATTTTTAAATTCAAATTGGAGTAGAATATTACAAAAAGTATGAATTAAATTAATGAAAGTATGAATTAAATTTAAAAAAATGCAAAAATTAAATCGTAAATAGATGACGAAAGATTTACATGCGAATATTTTTTTTCTAATAATGATGAATTAATATTTTAAAGACGAAGAGAAAGTGCTTTTTAAGACTTTAATTTTCAATTAAAAATAGGAAGTTAATATTTTAAAAATATTTTTGAATTTTGTAATTAATTTCTATTTCTTTAAAAGTTATCAAATTTTATTATAGTATACTTAATCAAACCTGGTTAACGTTGAGTTATATTTGCTAGTATTTACTAAAAATTATTTATTATTATGCATAATAAACTAATTAAATAAAAATAAAAATAAATAAGGAGGAGGAGTAAAAATAAATAAAATAGGAGTATAAACAAAATAAAAATAAAATAATTATTTATCTTTTTTGTGTATATTAATAAAATTAATTTTAATTTAATAAAAAAAATAATAAAATGCAAATTTTTGGTTTGACAGTCTAGAAACAAAGTTATCTCAAAATTAAGAAACAATTTAATTATTTTATTTTCGAGTAATTAAATAATGTATTAAATTTTCAATGTTTGAATTTCACGCTAAAGTTTTAGGTTGGAAGTTTATCTAGTCATCAAATTTCCCTGATAATACACACACACACACACACGCACACACACACACACACACACACACACACACACACACACACACACACACACACACACACACACGCACACACACACACACACACACACACACACACACACATATATATATATATATATAAAGGGAAGTAACTGCAATATTTTATAAGATTGCATAACTTTCGCCTAATTTATTAAATAGGGTTAAATTAAATTTTTTCATATCATATCTTACATTTTTTACCCGTTTTACTAGCATCAGTTTGCAATCAATTTAGTCTTTTGCTTAAAATTTCTAAGAATTTATTCAAAATTACAGATCAGTCCTTTACCTCTTTTTTTGTCTGGTCGAGTAATAGGAGTATGTAATCTTAAAGAATCTTCAAATTGGATTTATCTGAGGTTTATTAATTTATTTACGAGTAATTTGTTTTAACAATTTTATTATTGTGAGCAGGTAGTTTAAAATTAAACCAAAACTTTTTTTACTAAAAACTTTTTCGAACGTTAATTTCATCACACGTAATAGAAAAAGTAAAATTTGAAACGTATGTTGGTTCCCGTGTGAAAGTTGAAACTCAGAAGTGTTCTCACGATCTTTTTGCGAAAACTGTATTGTTGGCGAAAAGTCTAAAGTTGAAATTGAAATAACTGATTTGCATGACCGTGTGAAAATTTTATGAAGTCTTTTTCGATTTTCATTAAAAAATACTTGTTTATTATGTAATGGATAATATGCGTCGACTGAATTTTTATATGAAAAAAATAAAAGAATCGTTGTTGTTGTTGTCGTATCCCTCATGGAAGAAGGGAAGTGGGGTACAGCTTCTGTTGTAATTAAGCACCGTAGGCAGACATTCCGCTTGTTGATTCTGCGTTGCTGAAGAAGGAGGTCAGTGTTTCCCAGGAGGACTTTTAAGGGGAATTACCCCGCATTTGAGTATCATATGGAAGAAAACAGGAAAACCCTATCAGGTAGTTCTACTAACGAGGCATCAAGCTGAACTTCACAAACGCCATCTAGGCCCCTTGTTTTTTGAAACGGTGTCTACAGCAAAGCCGCCAGTGGATTGAATCTTCGCCCCTAATTGCCACTGAGCCAAGAATCGGGCGAAAAAAAAAAAGTTTAAAAAATGAATTGATGCAACTTTTGAAATATTAATAGATGATATTACTTCTTTTGAAAAGAAATATAAAAAAAATGAATCTACCATTTTTATTGTTGGAAAAGTAAATAGTGAAAAGCTCTGCTCTATTAAAGGCTTTGATTCAGACGTCGTGCAATATAAATGCTCCAATATTTTTCCATTTGAAGAGAAAATTTTCTCATTAGTCTTCTAACTAAGGTTTTAATGATGATAACTATGATAATTAGGAAGAATTTGCAAATTTATCCTAAAATTAGCAAAATAAATTACATTTTCGAAAGGTTTCATCGTTATTGTTTAACGATTAGCTGTTTTGCAGATATTATTATTGTGATCTATTATAATTTTTTCCTTCGCAATTATACAAATGTACTCAATTATAGTATTTGCATATATAATTTATCTTCTTGCTACTCTTTTATATTTTCTCTTAACAAAAATATTAATCATAATGGCAATCGCTTTATTGCTCTATTCACCCCATACTCGGTATTATGAAATATTATTTCTCCAATCCATTATAATCGATTGGTGTACCATTAAAAAAGATCATTTATAAGTAAATCATCATTAAATTTGTTTTAATTTATGCTTCTATGTCTAGAATATTTTTTTTTTTTTTGTTTCTCTCAGAAAGACAATTATGTTCGTTTATTTTATTAAAAAGAATCCCGCTTTTCTATTATTATTAACGATGTAAAACGACACGGCGATTATCGTATATAATACTAATTCTTTCTAATGTTTAGTTTTTAATGTGCAAAGAAGAATAAGATAGTCAATTAGAAAAACAGCTTTTATCACTATATGATAGAAATAACGCTATATGATCACTATATAATATATTTATCACACTATATGATGTTATTATATGAACAATTATTAACATAACTCATTTAAAAATTATTTAAAAATGTTATTTTTAAGTTATTTAAAAGTTAAATAAAAATTAACTTAATTTTTTAAATAAACGTTATTTAAAAGTAAGTTATTTAAAAGTTAAATAAAAATTAACTTAATTTTTAAATAAACGTTATTTAAAAGTAAGTTATTTAAAAGTTAAATAAAAAAGTAACTTAATTTTTAAATAAACGTTATTTAAAAGTAAGTTAAATAAAAGTTAATAAGTTTAAAAGTTTAAAAGTTAAATGAAATAAATTAAATTAATAAATTTAAAAGTTTAAATAAACGTTATTTAAACATTAAATAAAATATATTTATATAACAAATTTTAAAATTTAAATAATACTTTTATTTAAAAGTTAAATAAAATAAGTTAATAAATTAAAAAAGCTAAATAAAATAAATTAAGTTAAATTTAAAAGTTTAAATAAATGTTATTTAAAAGTTAAATAAAATAAATTAAGTTAAATTTAAAAGTTTAAATAAAATAAAAGTTAAATAAATGTTATTTAAAAGTTAAATAAATGTTATTTAAAAGTTAAATAAAATAAATTTAATTAATAAATTTAAAAGTTTAAATAAACGCTATTTATAAGAAATAAAATAAATTGAGTTAATAAATTTAAAAGTTTAAGTAAACGTTACTTAAAAGTTAAACAAAATAAATTAAGTTATTAATTTATATGTTTCAATAAACGTTATTTAAAAGTTAAGTAAAATAAGTTAATAAATTTAAACGTTAAATAAAATAAATTAAAAATTTGAAAAACGTTATTAAAAGTTAAATAAAATAAATTAAATTAATAAATTTTAAATTTTAAATAAACTTTATTTAAACGCTATTTTTGTATTTTTAGTATAATTTCTAAAGAGTTAGTTTTCTAGTATAATTTCTAAAGAATTTAATAGACTTTTGCCACTGTATTTAATTTTTAATCCTTAATTGAACTTTATAAAATCTTTTGTCTGAACATTTAACAGCAGAGAGTAAAGAACAATTAATATTAACAATAACAAAATACCGTACAATTAAGAACAGCAACAAAGCAATTGTTTTCTTAACAAAGAAATGCTTTTATAAAAATAATTGGAGCAGAAGATACAATAGAGAAATTTTAAGCACTAGAACAAAGAGAACAAAACTTAACTTTAATCTTAAGCAATGTTTATAAAATTTCGATTTCAGTAATTATATATATATATATTATCAGCGAAAAAAAAAATCATTAAATAAAAGGTAATAATTAAAGCCCTTTTTATTTTCATTAACTATAACAATTTGTTGCTATTATAGTTATAGAGAATTTTGATAAGAGCTAGTATGTAAATTACACAATTTTGTTTTCGAAATAGTAAAAAATCTTTTATTAGAGCAGTTTAGTTTAAGACAAAGATTTATTTTTATTGCTTCTGTTATACAGAGGAATATTAGAAAGGCAAAGAAAACTTATCTAAATTAGATTAAGTCTACTAATTAACTATCCCAGAGTAATGTGATAATGATTTATTGAGCATTTAATGAGCTTATCATGATGGGTAGAAAGCGAAAATATTTGTACATTAAAAGCGATAGTGGTTGAATTATCCTTATCATGATGCCTAATTACTACCACAGAGAAAGAAGGAAAATTAAATTATTAGGATGAAAACGATAACAATTGAAGAAAATAGGAAAAAAAAAGAATATATAATTTGCGATAAGAATTGCTTATTTTCTATGTTAATTCTGGTAAGTTATTCGATGTTTATTATGTATATAAAATTACTCAATGTTACTAGATTTATACTCAAAATTAAATAAATTAAAGTATAAATCTAGTAACATTGAGTAATTTTTATAAAAAAGTGAAAATGAAAGAATTATAATAAATATCGAAAGTTCCATTTCAACTTTTACATTAAAAATATAAATTTTTTTTATAATGTAACCATTCATAACACAATTGCAAGTAAGATTTAAATTCAAGTAAGTTTATTTATGTGCATGCAGTGATGTTACTAATAAATGTAATTTTATTAAATCAAACGTGTGTGATTTGTGTGATTGAAAACTATATTCACATTATACATAAATTTTTCAAGATTTAAAATCTGTATAGAAGTATTTCTAATTTGTTAATCAAGTCAGCATTTAGTGTAATATGGGCCAGATCACAAAATAGAAGCCGTTGGGATTTGGCGACTTTTTTTGTGAGTCCAACTAAGCGATAATACCAAATTAGGCAATACGGGTTTTTTGTACTGTTTGCAATTCACTATGCTTACAATCGCAACTCGTTATTTGGCGCACTTTGGAGAAAAGTTTTTTGTCGGTAAATGCCTAAAGTCCCATATTCTGCGATTTTAAGGTAAAATGTTCTACAATAATTAATTAAATTTTTTTTTTTCTTGTTTTGTCTTGTAACTTTGAGATTTATGCTCGCTGATGTTGTTATATTTCAATTTATCGAATTGTTGTTAAAATACTAGGAAGAAAAATTGAACAAATGTGATAACAATTTATAAAGAACTACCCTAAAACTCGAAATTAATGAAAACTGCTATTGTGGTAACTGCAGGCATATAAATATAATAGTTGTATTAACAATATTTATAACTTTTTATTAATTTAATTGACACATTGAAAGTAGAAGGGATATGAAGCCGTTTAAGAGAAAAACTTGATGAGCTTTTTAATAAAAAAAAAGATGGATTTGTGTTAGTATTAAATCTAGTTAAATATCTAAGGTAAAAAATTCGGATTTATTGAAATTAAACTTGTATTTAAATTTCTGCCAAGTTCATTTTATTTTAATTAACCTTTAGAGCCGAAAATAGTTTATTTTAACACACTTTTTCGACGTGTCATAAATCAGATTTTATTCTTTTGGGGTGAAATTTTTAATATGTTTTATAATGAAGTTTAAGAAATTAGTTTCATTTTTGTAATTAAATTTATATATATTTTTAAAATAACAAAATATAAGTACTCAAAAATTAAAAACAAAATATCAACAAACTTCACTGTCTTAAAAAATAAAAAGTCCAACTTAAATTTTTTATGTTATATAGAAGCTAAATAATATGTTTATTCTGAAAATTTAAAATTCTAAAGCTATCTAATATTTAATAATTTTTGAAATAAAAAAATTATAAAAATTTAAATTCATTATATTCAAATATTAAATATTTGAATATATTCATTTAATTTGAATATATTCATTTAATTTGAATATATTTATTTAATTTGAATATATTCATTTAATTTGAATATATTCATTATATTCAAATATTAATATTATTATTCAAATATTAAATATTTGTCATGCAAATTTCTCAGAATAAATGTAATAAAGACAATTTTTTTTATAAATCTTCAGCTATAATTCTTTAAATCTTGTAAGAAAGTATGAAAACCACGAGAAATCAAGTTGGAAGATTAGAAGACAGTTTAAATGATAATTTTTGATATTAACATTTTTTGTTACTGTAGCTATAATTCTTGACTAATTTAAATGTGATTTGTAAAATGTTTCTACAATTTTTTTTTTTTTTAAAAATATTTTTGAAGAATTGATTTTTGTGAAGGTGAAAAGTTTGTCCCCTTAAAACACAATATTATAAAGTCTTTTGTCTGTTTGAATCAAAAGCTGAATTAAATAATAAGGGCTCTAATGGTTAACAGGACTTCACTTGTCGCCAAACGTAAATATTGGCTGAGAATCTAACCCCAACTATATAAAGTCAAAAACAAAATAAACAGGTAACCATATTTAGCGATTTGAAGCCCAACTATGACTGACATAACGCGTTCGGAATCCACTTTAAACTGTAGATCCTGTTAAGACCTCTGTGCAGAAGATGACCGTAGAGCGACAAACCAAACTGACATAACGTTAAACCAATATATATTAAAATAACATAGAATCTTTCTGTACATTTATGAAATAGAAAATGACAAGGCTTGTATGATGGTGTCTTACCTGATCATCAAAAATTTTAAAATTTTAGGGTCGTACTGTTTTCAGATATGACTGTCAAATGTTACATACTCAGAGATAAAAATTGAAATTACTGCAATTGCAAACTTATTTCTGAAATGAGTTTCATTTTAGTAATTCGGGTTTACATATATTTTTTATAAAAAGGGGGCCTGATGGCCGAATGGCTAGCCCTCTGGCGTTCGGTACCACAGGTATCGGGTTCAAATCCCGGCTTTGTAGTGGTTCGAATCCACATTAAGCCGCAGGTCCCGGTCCTAATAGGATCGTAGAGCCCTGCGGGGCTTTGTTACTCCGCGTCCGTGGCTTACCATCAAGTTACACGCGCCCCGTGGGTAATGCAAAGTGAGTAACGTCTGTGCAGCGATTGCCTTAAGACGTCCATGTTTGCCAGCTGCATTAGAAAGACAAAAAAATATTTTAAAAAAAAACATAAAATAAGCGTACAAAATTTAAAAACAAAACCAACAAACTTACGCTCTTGAAGAATAAAAAGTAAAATGTAAAATTTTTATATTAAATATGAGATAAATAATTAACATTTTCTGAAAATTTAAAACTTTATTTAATATTTAATTAATGCAAATTTATTGTATTAGCGGCATTACAAGATGATAGATCTAAGCTCTTGAAATGTGCCGGGTTGTTATTAATTCAGGGGATTAACTAAGTATTGTATCAAATTATAATCAATTTAACCGTTTTCACTTTTATGAAGATTACCAATCTTTTAGTTTCAGAAAAAAGACCTCAAAAATTACTAACACATAAAAGTAATTTTCCTATTTCATTTGATTGTAAATAATTTAAAATTATTGTACATAAAACTAGAATCACAGCAAAAGACATTAGTTGTTTATACTTATTTAAAAAATAGCTAAAAGTTATTAATGCAAACGGTTTTTCAAAGGTTGCTGAAATGTAAGCATCTCAATAAAATAAATGAATACGAAATAAGCTATAATAAACACTAATTTATAACTAAACTAAAAAAAAAAAAATTTAGATTTTTTACGTAAAAACCCACATTTTCTATTTTTTTAACGTTCACAGTTATTAAAAACTCCTACCTGAAGCCAAAAATAAAACAAACGATAAACAAATCTAATTGCAGTGAAGAATTTCAAATCAGAACGTTCCATAACTTACATTACTAAATCTCTTTACTTAGCCATTGCCATTCTTTATTTACTAATTTACTTGCACAAACATCGTCCAGGTCATATCTCTTCAGAACACACAAACAAAAACGTAAAACATCGTTGTTCTTTCCGTAAACGAATAAAATCATCGCAGTACGATGAAAGAAAAAATGTCAAATGAAATTTTCCCCTGCACGATGTCACCGGTTGGCGTTTTTCCAGATGACGCAGCGGACAAACAGAGTGATGGAGACAAAGCAGTCATAATTATGACTCTAAATATAAATCCAGTAGCATACAAAGTGTCGAGTACATCGCCACTCTAACCGACACGGACACTTCCCTCTGGAATATTCACTGTACAAACACAGTAAGTAAGCCTCGAACTATTATTTTTTTATTTTTGTTCTTTTTTTTCAGAAAGCAGAATCGTTTGCGTCTCATATTTCCCGCTAATTCTTTTAGGGATGGTGTTCGAAATAATGTTTGTATTTATTTTGCATTATGTTGTTTATTTTCGCCAATGTTTTGACAAATTAAGTATAATTATAGAATAAAAAAGGGGCAAGATTTAACAAGCATATTCTTTATTAATAGGTATAAAGTTATATTAATATATTGCAATATTATACGGAGAAAAATATATGAATTAAAAATATAACAGCAATAATCGTAATCTATTATAAATAAATAAAATTTTGCACGTTCTTTTTTTTTTTTTCCAGAAAATCTTTAATAATATTTGTGTATGTTGAAATGTATTGATTTTCAAATATAATTCTTTTAAATAATATGAAATTGTATTATTATTAATATTTAATATAATACAATTTCTTTTAAAATATATGTTAAATTTTTTTAAAAATATCGAAAGTCATGAAGAATTTTATAAATTAAATATTTTGAAATACTTTTTATTTATTATATATATATATATATAAGATAATATATATATATATATATATGTATATATATATATGTGTGTATGTAACAATTTGAAAATATAAAAACAATGAACGTATTTACAATTTGAAAACTTTGAAACAGGCAGGAAAAACGTTCCATTTTCCTGTTTGATGTAAGAACGGAACTAAATTCAGATTTCATTAATTTGAAATAATGATTTTGCTAAGTTTATATTGAAATCTTCTATTTTGAAATTACTATATATATTTTAAAGGGCAAATAAAAAACATTAATGCATTTTTTACACCAGTTATTTCAATGCTTATTTAATCATGAGTTACAAGTTTATTTTATGGTTTTTATATGTATTTATTCAATTGCTTTAAATTCAATTGTGCTCGGAATTTTTTAGCCAAATTAAACTAAATTATTCTCTAGAATTAATTTTTAATATTAAATACGAAATTATTTATTTATAAGTAATAAAAAGCATTTGAATTCTTTTCACATTTGATTTGCAATATTTAAAAACGTTTTTTAGATACATTTACTTTCAGTAATATTTTTTTTTTCACCATTATTCTTTATTAATTTTTCCCATTTCTTCTTTGAAATCAGTTAATTCTTTATTTCAATTAATTTAACCATTTAAGTTGTATTTAGCATGATTGCAATTGTTTGTTAAAACTTTTTATCCGATATAAGTTAATTATTTTATTTTATTACTGGTTAAAATGGTATAAATTCTATTTTGTAACATGCTGCGTTTTATGAGAAAAAGATTAATCGTTCCGTAAAATGGAAAAAATCGATTGGCTATTTTGTTTTATGTCTAGATTTCAATTTTTTAAAAATATTTTGATGCGATATTGTTGTTTTTTTTAATGTTCCGGCGCTTTGACCTAAATCATTCAGCTCTTAAATCGTCATAAATATAGCACATTCAGCATCACGTTGTTTACGGAATCCACGTTAAACTGTAGGTCCTAGTCTAATTAGCCTAAAGTGTGCACAAAATGCTCGTAGAATGACGTCGAATGACGAAAACCAAACCCTTTCCTCAATTGCCAACCACAGAAATTTGCATTCGACGTTACATGGTGACATAACATGGGAGCAGTGCCGTGCACATTTTGTGTTTCGGTGTGTTTCATTTTATGTTTTCAGTGCTGCATTTTTTGCACTCTTTAGGGTAATGAGACCGGGGCCTACAGTTTGAAGTGGATTCCGAACCATTAACACACATCCATGCCATCGCCAGGATTTCAAACTGAAGTCTGAGTACCAATGGCTAGAGTTTGACCAATTGGCCATCAGGCCGCAAGGTGGGGGAGCATCGGGCTTTATTTATTCTTGACACCAATGGAAAGTTATTCGATCTAAAAGATTTATCCCGTACTTTTCCAGCTTAAAACCCTGTAGCCTTCCGATTCGACACTGTAGAAAGCGATTCAGCATCCCTTGTCGAGTTTGGAACTAATCACCTCTGCTTTGGTGGCCCACTGCTTTATCCACTAGGCCGCTCCGGCCATTGAATGGAGTGTAGTATGCAACATAAAAAGCAGCCTGGTGGCCAAATGGATAGTGATGTGGCCTTTGGTATCATCTTATAGACTTCAGGATCGAATCCTGGCTGTGGTATGGATGTTTGTTAGTGGTTCGGAATTCACTTAAAACTATAGGTCCAGGTCTGTTTAGCCCTCGTGTGCACAAAATGATCGTATAGCGACAAACCAAGTAACATAAAATTATCTTTTATAGTAAAATATTATTTAAGCTTGTACATTTTTAATTTCGAATTTGTATAAACATCTTCTCTAACCACGTGTTAAATTAAAATATACGAATATATTTACCCACAATTAAAATATACGAATATACTTTACCCACAATTAAAATATTTGAATATACTTACCCACAATTAAAATATACGAATATACCCACAATTAAAATATACGAATATACTTACCCACAATTAAAATATACGAATATATTCTACCCACAATTAAAATATACCGAATATACTTACCCACAATTAAAATATATGAATATATACCCACAATTCAAATATACGAAATATACCCACAATTAAATATACGAATGTACCTACCCACAATTCAAATATACGAATAGTCCGCTAAATAATAGAGAACAGTAATACTTTCTATGAAAACTTTCAGGCTTTAGTGTCTCATATTGGGTGTTATTTGAGAGAAAAACTATTTCATGCAATATTGAGAAGTTAGCTATAATGTAGCCTGTATTCGAGATTCTTACACGCTGCTGAAATCAATGGTAGCTATTCATTACATCTATTAATTTGACGGAATCCTTACCGATTTACTTGCAAATTGTTTATCATATCTAAGAAAATTTTGATTAAAAATCAAATATTTCTATGTTTATTTAAAGTTTTTAACCTGATACGCACAAAAGCTCATCTCTTAAAAAAAAAACCCCATTTTTATTATAAGCCAAGATTAGTTGATGTTACCTCATAAACTTAAAAAGAAACAATACAAATAAACGTTGTTTATACGTATGTAAATAGGAATGGATTTCCCCTTCCATTTTATCTTACTATTGACCATTGAAAAGTTAACTGATCTCCCCATACCCAAAATCGTCCATTAAACTCCCTAAATTCAATCACTTCAGGAACATTTGAGCAAACTGTGGTCGCAAAACCAGGCCAATTGTCATTGACCACGCCACTCATGTTCTTAATGGGGGGAGCCTCGATTAGAGAGCAATCTTCTTAAAAGGATATTACAAAAGCTAATAGTTCGTGGGCATCTAGTGTATTTATGGCAAACTGATGTTTTGGATGTATTTATTGACATTATGTTGTGTCTTCAAATACCGAAATTAAGTTATTTTCTGGTTGTTAGTTGAAATCAGTTTTAGTCTTTCGGTGCACATTTATTTGATATGTAATGTAGTCCCTAATACGGATATATTTTCATTTATCAAATTATACTGTTATTATTATTTTTTTGTTGTTGAACTTCAATGGCCCTCGTTTTCCAAGTATTTATGCTATGAACAGCTTATAAATGTTTGGGCATTGCCTACAGGTGAACTTTTAGGATAAATGCAATGTAATACCCCAATACTGATATACTTCTCGTTTATTAAAGTATACTGATTTTTGTTGAACATGAGTAGCCTTCGTTTTCCAAGTATTTATGAATATAGATCTTTAGCATTGCTTTACAGGCGGAATTTTACGGGTAAATGCACTGCAGTCTAATGTGATAAATGCAGTGTGATGCTCCAATACGGATATATTTCTCGTTTATCAAAATATTCTGCTATTTTATAATATTGTTTTTATTGAACATCAATGGCTCTCGTTTTCCTGTATTTATGCTACGTACAGCTTTTAGATGTTTGGGCATAGCCTTACAGTTGGTCTTTTAGGGTAAATGTGTTGCATTTGCAAGGTTTATGACAAAACCCTCAGAAAATTCCCATTTAGGCAATACATTTATAGGTTGGGCCTGATGGTCCAGTGGTTAGAGCTTTGGCACTTGGTACCAGAGGATTCAGGTTCGAATCCCGGTGGTGCCATGATTGTTTGTAGTGGTTCGAATCCAAACCGTAGGTCCCGCGTCACAGAGCCCAATCAGACTTCTCTTTACATATCATTCCCGACACTGTAAAGGGACAACTCAGCTCTAGGCACAGTGATATGGTGTGGTGTACATCTAACGGGCGAGTTGCTTTAGGCATTGTGACAATTGACATAGATTGTTCTCGATTGTGAGAGCTTTGATTACAATGAACGGCACTACCGGATTTGAACTTAAGTCGTTGTGCACATTACTACTAGGTGATGATGCTAAATTCTATACACCACTAGGTGATGATGACAAAAGGAGACCACTAGGTGATGATACTATACCTATAAGTAATGATACTATACCAGTAGATAATGATACTAAATGATATATACTACTTGGTGATGATACTAAAAGTAATGCTTTTAATTTACTTTTCACATGAACCCGTAAAGGTTCTTCAGCATTTTTTAATGAAAGAACTACTTTAGTTCTCTAACGTTAGTCATTTCAATTGAAAATTATTTTAATTTATAACAAAAAATAATGGTAATTTTCAAAAAGAAAACAATTAATTTTCCTTAATATCTCAGTAATTTTCCTCAAATTTCTTTTCATATAATGTAAAAGACTTTAATTTGTTAAAAGCTCTTATTGGCAACTAAGTTAATTGCAGAAATTAATCACGTTCATTCGAAAAAAAAATCTATTCCAGTAGAAAGTTAGACTAGACTGGATATTAAAGTTACATTTTAGCTGAAGGAGATGTAAAACAGCCAATTAAAGAATTAATCCAGACTAATTGGTAGAAAAAAAGATGTAATTCCTGAAGTGAGTTTCTTAGGTGTTAAAAAGCTTTTTTAATTTTTGTGTTTGATTAAAGAGAGTACTTAGCGGAATTTTCACTTTTCGTTAAAGTATACGGTTTTATCGTTTAATTGAAGACTGGAAAGATAAATATACATTTTGTATCCACGTTAAAATTATAAAACAACATTTTGTGACATTAATTATAAATTAAAATTAAATTTGACGATTTTTTTTTCTGTTTGCAATAGTTCATTTAATTTATTGATAGCAAATTTGAAATCTTTAAATATATTATAAATAATCTGATGAATTGAAAAGGTATATACTTATAAAGTATTAATAAATATTATATATATATATACATATATAAATATATACACCTATACTTATAAAGGTATATAATATATATGTGTGCATTGTTTCTAAAAGTGCACGCATCTATTTCTAATTATGCTTGCATGGAAGGATTACTTAAAATTTAAAAAAATGTATGGAATTTTAAAATTCTTCTTTCTATTTTATAATAAATTTGAGTGAATACAATACATACTTATGGAATTGTGAATGGATACTTATTGAAGAATATTCTGAATGTACAAACCCTTCGATCTATAAATACAAAGTGTTCATAATCTGTTTTGAAAAATAAGAAGGGTGACAGTACTCATCAAGATGACAATATTTACTATAGACCCTAGGGAAAACTACTACTCCGAACGATGTAAAAGCTTAAAGTTAAAACTGAAAAAACTGAAAACTAAAGTTCAAACTTTCAACAGCAAAAAAAAAAAGATGATTAATGAAATCATAAGTAGCACATTCCCTTTAAAATCAGAGAAAGACTCAGTGACGCTAAAAGTGCGTTGATACCATTCACACCATCGAATGAATGACTGGCACATTTTTTAAAGAACCTGGTTATGTTGTCAACAATTTTTGAAATGTTATCTTGCACGGAATTCTATAAGTATTTGATTAAGAATTTCATGCATCACGGTAATAATCTGAAGCATTGGAGACGTGACGTTTTTAAAAATCAACGACTGTTTCTGTGGCTTTCTATTGCACCATGATAAGTCAATCAGATGCAATTGTCAAAAATGCTTATTTTTACTGGAACTTTTGCATGAGATAAATATTGAATAGTGATGATCTGCAGATCAGCTATTTCTAGCACGAAAGACATACATCAAAAGCGATGTTAGTCCGCTGGTTAAATGTGTTTTGAAATTTCACTTTTCTGGTACTCGGAATGAAATGCGATTTAAATTCCCTTATAAATATTGTTTGTCTTAATAAGAACTATCACAAAATTTTTTTGGCATGAAAGTTAACTGGCAATCTGTATATTAAACATAATTATATTGTTGACTATTTTTGAGTACTTTCGTTATTTAAAAAAATTAAATTGAGTTCTCAGTATATTTATGACATTGCCTTTCAGCAGTGGTGATATAATGATGTTCAATTCATGAATTTTTGTTGGAAAATATGTGAGACTTAACCGCTGTTCAGATATTGAGAATTTGATTTAATATATTGAAAATTTTACGCTTTATTGTATCAACTCTGTTTTTGACAACAGTGAAGTCTGGATAATAACTTCTGGGACATTTAAGGTTAATTGCCTAATATTTCCATATTGCATAAGATAAAACGCAGAAAACGTTTATTAGATATTTTGAATGCTGATGCAAGATAATTTGTTAAACCTCAGCAAGATATTCTGCTAAATCTCCAATGGGCTTTTTTTTTTTCTCAAAGCAGTGTCTTTAACGCATGGCATCAGCGTGAATCGAAGTTTACATAACTATCCTGCATAGTCAGTGAAAAGTATTAAAATATGATAAATAGGAATGTAGGCTTTCTGCATAAGTTTATTAAATCATTGTTGATATAAAATATTAGAAGAAAGATATCCTTTTTGAGGAAAATTTTCGAAAACAAAAGTATTCAGAATTTCCAGGAGGGTATTCCTTTTCACAGCTTGCCGTAAACACGAGGAAGCGAGAAAAAATGTTGAACAAATTTGCTTGGCATGCATAACGCAATCATATTGAAGATTAAGCAATGCATGAATTTCATGTCGTAATTAATATTTTGCAATTTTTACAACACTAGCTGAATTACCCAGTATTTCACTGGTTCGTCCGAAAAGTTATGCAATAGTGATAAAATAAACAACAAAATTTAATAGTTATGAAGTTCCAAAATGTTTTTTATTCAATTCCTTCTATTAGCTCACACTCTCCCTATATATATCTTGTTCAAATTTTCAATCGTTAATAAAATGCTTTTTATTCATCCACTCAAGTTCAAATACTTTTTATTTGAACTTGTAGTGGATGACAATTGATGTTAATACTGTTTTTTCAAATATTAATTCATTAATTAAATTTAATTAATTAATTTTAGTTTTTTTTTTTTTTTTAGATTTAAGTTGCACATATCTACCAATATATGGCGACAGATAAATTTAAAAAGAAATGAATGAAAATTATTTATAAAGGATTTTCTGCATTACTGTGAAAAAAAGTAGGAATTGACTTTAAAAATTTTTTTTTTTTTATATTACTTGTTAATATTTTGTCAGAAAAATTCTTCAGCATAAAGTAAAAAATTTCATTTGAAATGAAATTTTTCAGAAAATCTTTGCTGATAGTATTTTAAGTTTCTACATAGAAAGAGTGCGCATTGAAGGCATTCCATAAATACAAGTAATGTAAGACATTTGGTATTTTGATTTTTGTTTCTCCCCCAAGCTTCAATTTCTCCCATTGATAACTCTTTCCATTCATAGTAGAAGATTGAAAATACCATTGGCCTTATAGCGTTAAGATCAATAAAAGTCCCTCATGAAACGCATTAGACCTTCTCCGTAAATTATGGTAATTGGGGGAAGGAAATCAGAGACAGATAAGGAATCTCCAAATTTTAAATTAGTTTACGGTCTTACTTGGCTATAGCGTATGCACATGTTAAATTTGAAAGCTCGAGGTTGAAACTTGTGAATTTGTAGAAAGAGTAAAGAAACATATTTTGAAATTCATTCGTTAGTCATTCATATAAATGTCAATTGCTACTGATTCTGCTTAACTAATGTGAAAAATAACAAAACATTTTGGATTAACTACGGCCCACGGAAAAAATTAATACTTCTACGGAAATTTAAAAAAATATATATTTTTCTTTTAATACTTTTCCAACTTTACGTAATTAAAACTTCCTAAAAAAGAAAAATAATGCCCGTTTTTGCGAAAAGTAAATTTTCAATAATTAAGAAAGTAGCAATCAGTTTTATTGTATGATGTACAGAAATAGATGTACTGTCTTTGTTACGTCTTTCGTTCGTTATCAAAGGATATTAATCAGGATATCTTGACTGAATGAAAGATTTATTAAGGATGAATTTAGTATAGGTATGCATAAACTTTTTTTGTTATGAATATTCATGAAATCTTTTTGGACTTGCAATGCTGATGTTTTCATTTTAAATGCACTGCAGCATTATGTATTTAAAGTATTTTATTAATTTCTTACATTAAATCTAATCTGTAATAAATATTTTCAACGCATGTGCCTGTAAAATTAGCTCTGTTTTAGTGGAAGTGTTCCTGGATTTTTAAAAAACATTGCTCTTGCTTTACTTGAATGCAATGCTGGACATTTAACACCAGGCCAGCGAAAATTTACATCTCATATTAAAAGCGGAATCTTTCTGCGTCAGCTTTCTGAATGGAAGATGAGTAGTTTACGCCGTATATGGTGCGGACAAGCACGGAAAACCTGTTAGTCCTAAATACTACAGAAGAGGATGTCATCATGATTTCTGGTCTTCGTGCCCTTTAGTATTCTCATCATTACTACGATAAATTTTATACACATATGCACTCATATATAATATTTTCAAAAGTGCAGTATACATTTTATAAAATACTATTGTATATCTTCTTTCTTCATTGATGGCTATGGCAGGAGCTCCTCGTGGATGGGCCAATGTCAGCCGAGCTTTACAGAAGGTTGATGAGGAGATACTCCTGAGGCATAGAGAGATAAGCTGTGCTTTCATATACAAATGTAGGTGAGCACTGGGTCAGAGCCCATGCTGCCCAACACTGCCAGTCATATTTTCAGGACAGAGATCTACAGTTTTAAGAGGATTCCGGAAACACTACAAAACATGCAAAGTGCACCTCTGGACTCCGACCAAAAACCTGTGGCACAGCATCCAGAGCGACCGACATGCTTTTATCTCGCTCACGAAAGCCATGCGATTGAACTATGAGTACACAGACATGTGCGGATTGCAGATAAAAGTTGATAATCCATTTTAACTGATGAGCTGTGTGCCTCGGAGACAGTGCACTTGAAGAGATCACATATATGTCTTTCAAGGGTGATAAACGCTTTCAAGTTCAGCCAGCATGCTTTTTGTTTTGAAAAGCCCAAAGAATCAGGGAAGAAAAGAGTGAAAGCAAACAGAATTCTCCTGTCGGAAGCTCCAGCTCTCGAGCAGTCGCTACTCACGTGATATGTCTCCTAATTGTAATATCTGAGTCACATGGGCACTGTCAAATACCGCTTTCATCGCGCGTGAACGTCGCCAGCCAAAATCCCACAGCTGCTGCCAAATTTAGTAGCTTTTTGTCCTTTCGGCAATTTGAAAAACTCAAAACAAAAAGCAAATTCTTCATCTATGTTCAGCCAGCATCTACCGTGAGTAGCTACAGTTGAAGATCTACATCTACTTGGGATGTGCCGCGTGGCTCTCTCAAGGTAAAAATAAAACAAGTTGTAAACTGTGCAATTAAAATTTCAGTTTCTGAAATCTTAGAACATTTTTTACTTAGAAAATGAAAACTACTTTCTGTTTTGTTTTTCTTCTTTATTTTATTAACAAAAAAGCTATTTTCCACCAAAACATTTCTCGTAATTTTTTTATTTGAAAAATCTGCTGTTTTGTTTCTTATCTCACTTTGCAGACAGCAACATCTAGACCAAGTCCAAGAGCCCATGTAGTCTCATGGAAGGAGGGGAAAGAGGGAAGGTGTTCAGCTTCTGTTCTGATGGAGCACTAGTAGGTAGAAGTCTGACTTGGCTCCCATGACTGACTTTTACTGGATAGTGTTGTCAGCCTACGCTTAACTCTCTGGGTCCATATTAGACAGGGACCTGCAAGGCTTAAAGTGGATTCTGAATCACTACAAACATCCATAGCACCGCCAGGACTGGAAACCAGTGGCACCGAGCAGTAGAGCTCCAGTCACTCGGCCATCAAGCCGAACGGTGAAGACAATAATGCTATTGCAAAAAGTTATTAAAATGCTTCCACAGACACCAGATTTGAACCCAATAGAACATGTCTAACTTAAAGAACTTTTAATCAAAACATAGTATTTACATATACATTTATTAGGATTACAAAAAAAAAAAAAAAGGAAAGAAATATGCTTTAGAATTTGACAAAAAATTTCTTAACCATACCTTTCAGTTCATGAATATCTAATTGGATATGATTATCATATATAAGTCACTTGGCCATCAGGCTCTTAAAAAATCTGAAATAAGATTATTAAATGTATTCATTTCATCTAAGAATAAAAATTAATTTTTTAAAATACTTAATGTTATCTATAGTTAAACAACTTTTTTTTTTTTAAATATTGAAGTTGTTATTAATAATAAGTAAACTTTAGTCAAAAAAATTCCTGTATAAAAGCATTATTTTTCCTGCATAACTGTATATATTTTAAAAAGAAATATATTTCATTTTTGTACAAAAAGAAATTTAGAAATTTATTTAGTTATTATTTTTTTAAATCAACATCTTCTAATACAAATGCTTGATAACCATTAGTACGTTTCCTTAACTACCAATTTTTGAAAACTTAATTACGACCATTTTTAAATATAAGAGCAATTATAATAATTTAAAATCCTTTTACGTCTTGAAACCTGCAGACTTTCATGTAATAAAACATTGCAATTGCAGAGCTGTGAAGAGACAAATTGTATGTGTAGCATTGTGAAAAAAAATTAGCTATGGGACATTCCGCAGATTCTTAGCTGTGTTTTCCCTCTGAAAATGGAGGAGGAGAAAAAAAAAGGCTGGAGAAAGGAGTGGGTAGTGATGTAATCCGTCTTACTGCTTAAGATTAATGATTAACAAAAAGTCAGACTGGGGGGTATTTGTTGAAGACAAAAAAAAGTCTGCTTTAAAACAGAAAATTGATTTTTTTTTCAGAAAATAAAGCAAGCAGAACATGTTTGATTCTTATCATCTATGCTCTGAATGATAGGGTTTTTTTTATGTCAATGACTTCGTGTTTTTCGACAATGGCCATGGCAATGTACGTACTAGTATTGGAGTTAATGTGTGATTAAGTTAATCATAAATACTTGCATAGCTTTACAAAGTGTTAAGTTATTAAAAGGTGTAGTAACTATATATAATTACTATATAAAATTAATATAATATAAATAAAATTGAAGTTAAAGATTATGAGACTAATTATGTTGCATAATAATTTTTAGAATAAAGCATGCCAGACCTTGAAAAAAAAATACATTATTCGGGGATAATTTCATATTTGAGTCAAAATCAGAGTTTTTGAAGTAAATTTGTTTCTTACTCCATTTGGTCCACAGCAAATCTAGACCAATACCATGATTCCTCATAGAAGGACGAAAGGAGAGGGGGAGAGCAGCTTCTATTGTGATGGATCACCTGTAGGTAGAAGTGTGTCTGGCTCCGTGTCGCTGAAGAAGGATGGTAGTATCTTCCGGGAGGAATTTGAGGGGGAACAACCCTCATTTGCCTAACGTGGCAAGATGCTGAACTTTACAAACGCCATCTAGCGTCTCCTCGTTTTTAGTCTGTGTCCCCAACAAAAGCCGCCTCAGCTGTTTGAAGCCCCCTGAACCGTAATGTTCACCTGTGGTTTACGTTGCCACTGAGCCACGGATCGGGCAGAGTAAATTTTAAAATAACGAAATCTGATGGTTATTTTGTAACTGTAAATCCTTCTATGAAATATTAGATAATTAAAGGTAAGCCAAGAAAATGTTTGAGAATTAGTAGATCAATTTTAAAAAGCATAATTTTTTTCTATTTTTCACTTTTTTTATGTTATATTTTATGCTTATAATTTGTGAAAACTTATAGTGCCTTAAAAAGTTTAGTTCGGCGGTCTTAATAATTTGGGGCAATTTAAAAATTGATTAGCATTTCTTTTTATGCAAAAGGTTTCAAATATATATCTCAAACGCAGATTAATTATGTTCCTACCGCCAACCATGAATAAATATAAGAAGCACTGTTGGAACACGACTGCGGTTCAATTTGACTCTTCCGCAATTTACATCGATGTCCAGAGTTGTCATTTGGTGGAAGGGGAACATTTTGCACCTCCCTAAGTGCAGATGGTTTTTATACCCATACCAACTTGGCGTAACTGGGAACATCTCTTCAAAGTCATTTGCTGATAATAGAAATTAACTGCACTAGGGTCTGCTCAACTTACTAACATCCAGGACACAGTCGAAGTTCCTCACAGAGACTGATGTTATTTTGAATGCCGAGAACCCTAGAAGGGCTTAGATGCCACAGATCCAGGGCATGCTTTCATGGAGAGGCTGCTAAAGTTGCACTCCTTATTGTTTCAATAACACCACGAATAAACACCCCAAGAGGCTTAAACTTCCTCCCTTCTATTCGCGGTGCGCAAGGTTTAAGGTTGCCCAGCCGACAGATTTATCGTACCTATTCTTCCAAAGATGCCAAAGAATATTGAAGATGAAGTTCAAAAACGTTAAAGCTTCCTGCCAGGAACTGCTTCTGAGTAGCTTAGGCAAAATGCTAATGTTTGTTTGCTGGGTACCACAGGTTTCGATTCAAGTCCTTGCGGCTGGATGCTCGTGGGGAACGCTGAACCTCCTTTAAACTGGGAAACTGTTGTTGCCTAGTGAGCTATCTTCACTGCGCACAGAAGACACCGTGAGTGACAAACCAAACCAAATCAAAATGTTGAGGAAGCAAAATCTTTTATAACTGTACCATGAATGTGCCAATACTTCCGGTAAATCTGTAATCCGTTTTGAACTTATTCGCTGAACCGCCGCTAGAACAACAATGTGTGGCACAACACATAACAACCATTTTGCATGACAAATGCCGTAAAAGAGGATTTTCCAAATGCAAGTATCATTGTGTTTTATAAAACCACACAATCAACAAATTCAGAAATAAAAACCATATAGTCACAAAAAATAAACCCAGGTGCCTAACATTCAAAAACCTTAAAAAGACTACAAGATTATATATATATATATATACAGTATAACTACATATATATGAATCTGCCTTGAAGAAAATTACAATTTCCATTGCACCATAACAGTCTTTAAATGTGTCGTCTGAAAAATTTCAAACTGCCGAAAAATATAAATAAAAAATACAGCGAGAGATACTCCTC
>BPLR01018855.1:0-31634 GCA_021605095.1 Caerostris extrusa
GAAAAGGAAGGAAGGGGTAAGGAGAATGTGGAAGGGCAAGACAAGGAGAAGGAATAAGATCACTCAGTTAATTTTAAACTCATAATAAAACCTAGCTATATTAGTTTTATTATGAGTTTCAAATTGCACGGTGAATAATCAGTAAGTTGTTTGTAATCTAGATTAAAAATAGCGTATTTTATTATTTTTTACAGTGAATGAGATAACGTATGTTTAATAAAAATTAATTTTCTTACTTCGGCTAATGATAACTCTTGTATCCTGAATCAATATTTCCGATTTAAGAGTTAACATTAGCTGAAATTAGAAACTTAATTTTATGAAACGTATGAGTATAAGCAACGTACCTTCTCATTTCATTTAAAAAAAAAAATAAAACATATGCTATTTATAATCAAGCTACGTTAGTTACATTATGAGTTTTCAAATTAGTACGATAAGTCGATAAAACGTTGCAAGGATAACAATGCATGAAAATAAGACTGCAATATATAATGCACTAACGTTGTCAATGTATTTTTATCAACTCTATTCTACCCCCTGACTATAGTATATCAGTCGATAAAACGTTACAGCGATAACAATGCATGAAAATAAGACTAATATATAATGCATTAACGTTGCCAATGTATTTTTATCAATTCCTAATCGACACCTGACTATACCATATCAGTCGATAAAACATGAAAATAAGACTTAATATATCATGCACTAATGTTTGTCAATGTATTTTTATCAACCCCTGACCATACTAAATCAATCGACAAAACGTTGCAAGGGAAAGCAATGCATGAAAATAAGACTGTAATACATAAAGCACTAACGTTATAGATGTATTTTTATCAACATCTTATCAAGCC
Source organism: Caerostris extrusa (assembly GCA_021605095.1). Classification (NCBI taxonomy): domain Eukaryota; kingdom Metazoa; phylum Arthropoda; class Arachnida; order Araneae; family Araneidae; genus Caerostris; species Caerostris extrusa. The sequence goes on from BPLR01018855.1 coordinate 861, forward strand.
TGACTATACTATATCAGTCGATAAAACGTTGCAAGGGATAACATTGTAAATAGATTATTATCAACTCCCTAATCAACCCCTGACCATACTAAATCAATCGACAAAACGTTGCAATGGAAAGCAATGCATGAAAATAAGACTGTAATACATAATGCACTAACGTTATAGATGTATTTTTATCAACTTTATCAAGCCCTGATTATACTATATCAGTCGATAAAACGTTGCAAGGGATAACATTGTAAATAGATTATTATCAACTCCTAATCAACCCTGACCATACTAAATCAATCGACAAAACGTTGCAAGGGAAAGCAATGCATGAAAATAAGACTGTAATACATAATGCACTAACGTTATAGATGTATTTTTATCAACTTCTTATCAAGCCCTGACTATACTATATATCAGTCGATAAAACGTTGCAAGGGATAACATTGTAAATAGATTTTTATCAACTCCTAATCAACCCCTGACCATACTAAATCAATCGACAAAACGTTGCAAGGGAAAGCAATGCATGAAAAATAAGACTGCAATACATAATGCACTAACGTTATAGATGTATTTTTATCAACTTCTTATCAAGCCCTGGTTATACTATATCAGTCGATAAAACGTTATACTAAATAGATTTTTATCAACTAATCAACCCCTGACCATACTAAATAAGCCGATAAAACGTTGCAAGGGATAACAATGAAAATAAGACTGTAATGCGCAATGCACTAACGTTATCAATGTATTTTTATCAACTCTAATCAACCCTTGACTATACTATATCAGCCGATAAAACGTTGCAAGGGATAACAATGCTAAATTTTAGAAAATAAGACTAATCAATCAATACAGAAAATAAGACTAATATAACAGAAAATAAGACTAATAATATATAATTACAGAAAATAAGACTAATATATAATGCAATAACGTTGCCCAATAGATCTTTGTATCAACTCTAATCGACCCCTGACCATACTAAATCATATCAGTCGATAAAACGTTGCAAGGGATAACAATGAATGAAAATAAGACTATTATATACAATGCATTAACGTTCTCAATGTATTTTTATCAACTTCTAATCGACCCCTGACAATATTACTATCAGCCGACGTTGATCATCATCGATCTCAACGTTGCAAGGGATCAATATCATATTTCAACCCAAATATTTTCTTAAATCAATCAATAACTCAAGGAAGAGTAAAACATAATTAGAAGAGTCAATAATTTTCTAGGAAAAACATCATTCGAAGGTCAAGAAATGTGTCAGTCGATAGCACGTTGAATTAACTTCATCATTTGTGAAATATAACGAGGAAATGAAATATATCATCATCATAGCAGGAATAATACATGTAAATAAATACTGTAAAATAAAAAGCTCAATGAATAAATCCATTTTAAATCACACGATAATTGTTAGGACACCCAGTTTTAGAAATTTTAATTTTTTGCGTGCGTCTTAGATATTGACTACTATTTTATTTTTATTCACCTTGGTTTTTGTGATAGTAGCCATTTTTGTGTTGAGTCACGAGGCAATTTCTACGTTTTTTAGGGATTAAGGATAATTTCTTTATCTCAATTCTATCTAAATCTCAAGACAAATATTTTATTGTTTTAGTATTAAGCACATAATAAGGTAAAATTTTGTAAGTCGTATTATTTTTCTAAAAAGGTTTCGTCATAATAAATACCAAAATCTAAGTTTTAGAATGAAATATAAAAAAGTTAATTTGAGAGATCTTTAAAGATATTTCTTTTAAAGTTTTAAGCAATACTAGGTTAAAAGCATTCTAGCATACATGTTAAGCACATGAATGGAAAGAAACTGCGTATGTAAATATGCAGTTTATTTATTAACGGATTAACGTAAATCATCAAAAATAACAATGTCTTTGTAGGCAAAGGATCCTAACTACTTATAAGTTCAAAGGATGTATTCGAATTGTCGTCTATGAATTGGGACATAAACTACATCTCCGGATCATGAAACTTCGCACATTGTGGTAGATTCCACAGTGTGCAGAATATACCATAATTGCCGAGCATCATCATCGATAACGTTGCAAGGGGACTCTGTCAATGGAGAATCATTCATCAGTATCCTGAAATATCCTCAGAAGAATTAATCAAATCACGATAGGTCCGGCGATTGAGCAGGCGAATCAAAAAGATGCCAGGCCCAATCCGTTATTCGCTGAAATATGAGAACAACAAGGTTACGAACGCTATGATTGAAATGGATCAGGACGCAGAGTTTATGGCTAGGTGTACCACGTCTTAAATCAACGATAATTGAACGGCTCGTTCATTTTAACGGCACACAGAATGACTACTATTTCAGATGCATATCGGCTAGTTCTGTGTTCGTATAATCATCCATCTTATTACCTCTGTGTCAGTTTATAGAAATGAAGAATATCTACAAGAACATTCTGGATCTCCCGCATCTGGATTGTTTTAGAATCGTTCAGGCCAGGGGCCGGCAATCGTCGTATTGAATGTGAAGCTGCGGGTTCCATCCGAAAATATTTATTTTATCGAATGAAATGTTTAAAAAATCGTTCTGAATCAATTAACGAGGATTAGGCAACAAATTAAAACAACAAGTTATGAGTTAAATTTGTCCAAACATTTTTAAAACCATGGAAAGAAACTGCAACGCTCCCATTCAATTTATTTGCTCAAATGTATGTTATTGTTTTTTTTTTTTTTTTAATTACAGTTACAATTGTTTAGTCAAAAGTTTAAATTTTGTACTTGAATAACCATGCAAAGCCATCGTTCCCATTGAAATTGTTTTCAATTGTTTGTTATTGAAGTGCAGAGTTAGTGTTGTAAGTAAATGGTTAATTGTTTTAATTTTTATTTAAATAATAAGTAAGTATCAAAATGCCATAATATATTATCTAATTTGCTGTGAAAAACACTACTAATAATGAATAAATAGATATTTTTTCTTATGAATAAAATATTATTTTTTCAAAAAAAATTATATTTATGAGTACTATTTATTGTTGGAAGAAAAAATTTTTGTGGCTTTTTAAAAATTTGAAATTTTGTAAATTGTCATTTTGGCTCTTCCACTCAAAAGTGTCTCATCTGGTCTAGGGCGTATTCTACCCCTTCTAAGGAATTTGTACATCTAGTCCTGAGACATTTTTTATATATTTATGTAATTACAATAAAAAATAGGTTACGTACATCAAAATCTCAGTGCCTATGAAATTTTTATTTCGTGGCGTGTTGCAAGTTAGATAGCCTTGTTTCTACTTTAAAATTTATATCAAAACAAAGATATTACATAGATTAAAAAAAATCTGAAAATATTACAAAATAAAAAATATATTAACTGACCCAAACCCACCATGAAATAAGCAATAAATATACTTAATTAATAAACGTCATCAAACGATAAAGCTAAAAATAAACAAATATCTTTTCTTTTAAGAAACAACAATAAGACCCTTCTTCTCTAATTAAAATTTACCAACCCTGTTTTTATAATAAAAGATAACAACCAGATATGAGATTGAGATAGGAAAGTTTTCTTCTTTTCTGCCCGTTAAATTAGTTTTTCTTTTTAACACTGATTCTTTACGACAAAAATATTTTCGTAAAAAAAAAAAAAAAAAAAAAAAAAAAAAATAAAAAAATCTGAGTGACATAGAAACACATTTAAATTATGCAGAAGCGAAAACTTTAGAAATGTTTAAGTGTTTTTCACAAAATTCAGTGACATGCATTAGCATATTTTTTTCCCTAGATTTTTATTAAAATGCAAAAACTTCGCAACGCCAAAGTAGTATGATATCCTTGAAAATGCTCGATTTTATCAAAACAGAAATTTATCACAAAACGATATGAGTCAATTTACATGAATAAATATCATTAAGAACCAACTGCGTATAAGTTTTTAAGAAGTTAGACGTAAAGTCCAAAACGCATTCTTTTCAGACACGTGACTTGCCATGAGTGTGTGGAAAAATACACACCCCATTTATAATTAATAAACAGGAATACATTTATCGCAGTCAAAGGCACCGAATTATTTTAAGTACGGCTTCGAAAAAGATTTATTTTTACTAAAAGATAAATTTGAAATTGGTGGAAGTAACTTATTCTGATTTTAATATGAAGTATTTTATTATTATTATTATTTTTCATTTTTATAAATTCTGTGACTTCAATCATTGCAAAAATGTGGGCCACTGCTACAAACTGCTACAAATTTCGATGTTGAGATCGAGGCCATAAAACGAGCCTTCTAAACTTGTCTACACCACTTAAGAAAGTTGACTTTTTTTATATATTCCCAGTCTGCTATTTTGGCTTCACATACAACAAATGATTCTTACCAAGTGGAAAAAGTTAAGATACTTTTTAATCAAGAAATAATCTACTATCTGAAAAATTGTTCTTCATTGGATTCCTAGACCATTGCAACATTCCAGGAAATGAAAAAGCTGACATCCTTGCAAAAAAATGGATGAAATTTGCAACAGCCACATTTTATTTAGTCTGTCCTACCAGCAAATCTGTGCTGTAGTAAAAAAAAAAAAAAAATAGATTGCAAATGTCCCTCCAAAATGACCGTGTTGAAGTCGTGACGGGTAAGGTCTGGAGTTCATTATTGTACTCTCTCCAATTCATGGGCTTTCATCGCTCTGGTTCTATTGCAAATTTTTGACTTTTGACTGGGCATGGCTTTTTACGCCTTTGTCGCATCGGAGTGGCTAATATTCCTGACTGTGTCCTGTGTGCTTCAGGTACTTTTATAGATTTTACACATTTGACAAGCTGCCCTGCGCTCTCTTTTATGAACTGTTCTCCAGACAAGTTTTATAACAAGGCTGGTTTTTATTGGGCTGCCAGAGAGCTTGTGGCCGATATGGCCTCCGCTCCAACGTAGGAAAAAAAAAACCAATCAGTCCACTGCCAATAGCGAGGGGATGGAGGGAAACCTCATAGTTATGTGTCAGAGGGTTGAAAACCCGAAAATTCCCATCATGAAGTCTTACAGTAGATTTTATAAGCTTTTAAACAAGCGGTTACAATTATCTTCAATGCAGAAAATACATAATGCAACTTATGCGACCATCATATATTCCCCAAATACTCCTTTTTCATTCCAAGCCTGCATGGATTACAAAAGAAATTTATTTGGAAACAATTTATGCAAGTTACAATTTTATAATTATACAATTACCTTAGCAACAATTTATACAATTACCTTAGCAACAATTTATACAATTACCTTAGCACGACTCGATTTAGTCTCTGGGTCTAATTTTTAATGTGAAAAAAAGACAATTGTTTTAGTTTTTTATGCTTTATTAATTTTATAAGGAACGCTGATAGCTTGCTTTATTTATTGTTTGGTTTTTATCTTAATATGTTTACTTTATTGTTTGGTTCTTATCTTAAATATGTTTAAGGTGTCTCTTAATGTGATATTTATTATAGTGATAAGGGATATTATTATTATTGCTATACTTTGGAAGCAGAGTTTCCCATTAATTTTAACCACAGACAGTCTTCTACCGGTCTGGAGATATTATGCTTACGAGGAAGACTTTCAGAGATAATTACACAGCATTAGCATATAGTATGGGAATAACGCCCACCAGATAATCTAAATATTGTTGCGAGAGGTTTACATACGCTGTCATAATAACCAATCAATCCCTCTTTTTCTGAAAGCATTGATTATAAAGCACTAGGATACCTAGGATTCATTCCTCCTACATAATTACTATATTAGAGGGGCTTTATTTTATAATGGATATTTTCTTTTTGGTGTTTTAAGAATAAGTATTTTTTTTATTTATTTTGGTTGTTTTTACATGATGAAATTTTAAATGGATTTTGGATTGAATTTTATGTTAACATTGTAATTGTATAAAATATAAAATGTGTTGATATTGTACATTATATTGAACTGTATTAAAAATGGATTATTTTGATACTTTTTTGACATAAAATACAAAGTTGAATTATTAGGCTATTTACTTATTTAAATAGTCTGCCACGCTGACGTATAGTGCTACCATGCATATATCTAGCTGCCCTGCATATATTCAGCCATGTATCTAGCTGCCCTGCATATATTCAGCATATATTCATGCATATATTCAGCCTATATTCTGCAACGTATCTAGCTGCCTGCATATATTCTGCAACGTATCTATGCATATATTCTAGCTGCCCTGCATATATTCTGCCAATGTATCTTAGCTGCCCTGCATATATTCTGCCATGTATTAGCTGCAATGTATTCTGCCATGTATCTAGCTTCCCTGCATATATTCTGCCATGTATCTAGCCATATGCTGCCATGCATATATGCTGGCATGTATCTATATAATATACTACCATACCCATTATCTTCGATATTCAAATTCCCCATTTATTAAAATCTCTGAATTCTTTTATTAATTAGAATTTAAATTAATAAATTTACATTTATTGAAAGTTATTCAAAATCAGTAACTTTTATAATCATTGCGACCTCTCTTTTATATATATATATACTTTTATGATGAAGAAAAATAAACTTTAAAAGTGCAACCAATGAATTAAAAACAGAATATCATATTCAAAACTAGAAATTGGTTTTCGAGAAAAATTAAATTATGACAGAATCACTCCATACTGGGCTTTTAAAAATTGTAACGTTTTTATAATGGTAAACTACTTACTTGAAAGAATTAATTTTTAGTCCAAAATTAACTCATGTCATAACAGATTGGACGACATGGTTTTATATACAATTCCCTGAATAATTTTATCAAAAAAAAAAAAAGCTTTCCTTTTATTTAAAAAGAACTTTTTGAATCATCTCAATGCTAACAAATAAAACATAACAGACTACATGACAAAACGCGTTCAACAATAACAGAAAAATGTATATTTGAATAAAGTCGAAATGTTATAAATAAAAATCGAGCCTCTAAAATATTATACTGAATTTCATAAATATTTTGCTTTGTGAAAAGAAATTAGCATATAAATTCAATTTTAAAAAAAATAATATATTTATTTATGATATTTTCATAGATTACTCGAATAATAAAAATTACAAAACAAAAAATAAGAGAAGAGAAATAAAAAATATTCAAAAATTATTCTTAGTACTGAAATACTAGTTCTAGGAATTATTCATCAGCTTTTTAAAAAATTAATCTACGAAAAGATACAAACTATCATTTATGCAGCTATAATCTCTTTCAAATAAATTGGTTGGATTATTTCAATTAATTTTTGAAAAATGTTTTTCTTAAAACTTTTAATAATCTCATATTTCAATTTAAAAGGAATTATAATTTATTCTGAATTCCACTTTCAATATGGTCATAATTTACATATTTTTTATTATTCATATTAAAAATAGTTGACATTCTTGCAGGATCATAAAATTTGAAACAAATGTTATAAAAGCTTGCAACATTTCAATTACAATTTACTTAAATATTTCATTACAATGCATTTTTATATTCAGTGGAAATCAAGGAATTTGTATGAAATAAATTTAAAATATTTCAATCGAAACTCATAGCATTAATTTTATCATATACGAGTATAAATCAAGCAATTGTCTTTCTAATAAAGATGATAATAATAATACCCTTCTCATAATTGTTTTCTAAAATTAAACTGAAAATAATTAACGTTTTATATTTCATTAATTCGATTCAATATACAAAGATTTTCTTATCATTCATATGTAAGAAAAATATTCAAATCAAATGCATACTATAATTTAAAATTATTTAATAATTTTTTTGAGAAATATTACTGCATAAATGCTCATATTACACTGAAAAATGTTTCTTTTATACTTACAAATATACGTTTACACTGTAAAATGTTTCTATTACACATACATGCATATGTTCACATACATGCATACACTACAAAAACGTTTCTATTGCACATGCATGCATACGTTCACATTACACTGAAAAATATCTCTATTACACACACACACACGAGAGCGCACGGACACACACACTACACTGAAAAATGTTCCTGTTATACATATACTACTACTCATACTACATGATGAAAATAAAGATTTACACAGCAATAAATTTTGACAAAGAAACTTTAAAGAAGGAAATAGCAGAAATATTAAAAATACGTTTGTTCTATTCATCTTCTGAAAATTTATTGCATCTTTTGTTTTCAATCAAATTGGGAGTTGAAGGATTCTTCAGACATTGACACAAATATAAATTTTATATATCATGTTAGTTTTTCTTATTACTTTTCTTTTTAAGAGCGAGGATCGATGATCTGAAAGCTTTTAGAAGAGTGCGAAACGTCGTTTCCATCTTGGTGCATTAACATTAGAATGGCATGCACGAGATCGAAATGTAACAGGTTCGGTGGAGAGTTTTCCTCATGCAAAGATGTTTGGGTAGGTGAGGTTTCTTTAGTTTTTCCTCTGGCATTCATTAAATCTATAGAATCAGTTTCAGAGTCGCGGATTGAGCACTGATTTGGGCCTCAAGTGTCTTGGTTTTGTTTGTAGCATTTTCACAGTGCATCTGGAGCAATGGTGAAATCAGCGGTGAGGTGATTTTCAGTGCATTTTAGAGAGTGAATTTGAAGACAGCATGCTTCACTACCGTGGTAAAATCAGTACTCTATGGAGATAGGGATAGCAAAGAGCCATTGAAGGCTATAGACTTCACTAGAAGTGAGTGAATTGGCTATTTTGATAAGAAACAGACGCATGGATTTTATGTCTCTGCTAACAGAGCTTGGCGATATATTATTGGTGAGCGTGTTGGACAGTCCTTGTTAAAATCCTGGGTAATGCAAAGGATAAGTTTGTAATATAAGCTGCATCTGCATATGCAAGTATGCATATGCAAACAATAAGTCTGCATCTAAAGCAATCTAAGCTGTCTGCATATGCAAACAATAAGTCTGCATCTAAAGCAATCTAAGCTGCATCTTCAAAGGATAGCAATAAGCTGCATCTAAATCTGCATCTGGAAGCAACCTAAGCTGCACCTTCAAAGGATAAATCTGCATTTTCTAAGGATAAATCTGCATCTAAAGCAATCTAAGCTGCATCTTCAAAGGATAAATCTGCATCTAAAGCAATCTAAGCTGCATCTTCAAAGGATAAATCTGCATCTAAAGCAATCTAAGCTGAATCTGCATATGCAAAGGATAAGTATGCATCTAAAGCCATCTAATCTGCATCTTCAAATGCAGCTGCACCTTCAAAGGATAAATCTGCATCTAAAGCAATCTCTAAAGCAATCCAAGTTGCATTTGCAAAGGATAAGGGTAGCGCATCAAAAGATGAATTCTTAAGCCGTGAATAATTTTGTTCATTTAATAGCAAAATGCTTACAAAGGCTAATAAAACCAATAAATATTTTTTTTTCAATTTTTTTACAGAAATTAAAATATTTTTACAATAATTACAAAATTGCCCAACGATACCAATGAACATTTTATGCGCAAAAAATATTAAACACTTACTTGCTGATGAGTAAAAATCAGGCGCATACCAAGGATTTTGTCTTAAAGGGGCTCAACAAATAAAGCATAACCATTTATGAACGCTCGTTAGGTCATATTAAACTAAAAGTAATAGGAAAGGTAATTGAAGTTGAAATTCCATATGTTAAGTTTCCAGTTGTTAAGTTTAAGTAGTATTGCAAAAAATCATTTAAATTAAGTATTGCACAAAAAAAAATCATTTAAACTAAGTATTGCACAAAAAAATCATTTAAACTAAGTATTACACAAAAAAATCATTTAAACTAAGTATTGCACAAAAAAAAATCATTTAAACTAAGTATTGCACAAAAAAAATCATTTAAACTAAGTATTGCATCAAAAAAAAAAAAAAATCATTTAAACTAAGTATTGCACAGAAAATAAAAATTCATCTTCTAAATAAACTGCATAAACAAATAAAAATTAAAATTCAATTTTTTTATAGTTTACCCATTAAATCTTTTATGTAAGCTTCAATATTTCGATGAATTTTCAATAAAACCAGTAAAAACGTCGGCTTAACCAACAAATTTAGGTGCCATAGTAAAACTGGCAGTGATAAGAAAAACACCCGATTCATTGACATATAAATATTTAACAAAAACAATGGAGCCTAAGTGGGGCCATAAATTTCAACACCAGTACATATTTCACTCGCGGGCTTGAAGTGGAGCTCAAGGCCACTACTTGCCCATTTGGGCGCAAGCCTCAGTGAAAGGCTTCACTCTTAAATTCCTTATTTAATATATAGGTGGTTTTTTCCCCCAATTCATTCTATTAGCTCACACTCTTCCTATATATATCTTGTTCAAATTTTCAATCGTTTATAAAATATTTTTTATTCATCCACTCACGTTCAAATACATTTTGTTTGAACGTGCGGTGGATGACACTAGATGTTAATACAGTTTTTTCAAATATTAATTCAGTTATATTTAATTAATTAATTTTAGTTTTTTTATTTTTAATACCAATAGATGGCGCCAGATAAACTTAAAAAATGAATGAAAATTATTTATAAAGGACTTTCTGCAATAGAGTGAAAAAAAGTAGGAATTGACTTAAAAAAAAAAAAAATTTTTTTTTTATAACACTTGTTTTTTTGCTTCAATGGAAGAGTATTTAAGGTAAAAAAAACTAAATTTATAGAAAAATTTAATGTTTTCAATTCACGATGTAAAAATATATAATAATGTAATGTAAAAATATATTAAATATATTATAATAAAGTAAAAAAAATATTAAGTTACATTATTATATATTTTACATCGTGAAATATAAATGTGCAAATGTAAGTAATGTAAAATATATTAAATATATATAATAAAGTAAAAAAATATTAAGTTTAATTTAAAATATATTAAATTTACACGATGTAAATGTAAAATTTATTGCTGATGGCCACTCGGTGCCCTAGGTTTCGAGTTCAAGTCCCACCGGTGGCAAGGATGCTTGTAGTGGTTTCAAATCGACTTTAAGCCGTAGGTCCCGGTCTAATATGACTGTTGGGCGTAGGGCTGATTACCCTACTCCGTAAAACATCTCCTGTCTCGATATCTGCCAGTAGGAAGACGGCCTTGTTCCACAGTGGAGCTGTTGTGCAAGAAGATTAATAATTATAAATTTAGAGAAAAAAATTAACTTCTAACTCTGACGCATAATTAAAAAAAAATCATTGAAAATTCATATTAGTTTTTTTTTTTTATTTGAATAAAAGCTGTACGTTTTCATTGTAAGTTATGTTTTTAAAAAATTATTTCCATGAATTGCCTTCCTTGATATGTCGTTAATATTCATAAAAATAGTACGAAAATGAAAGTAATTTAGATGGTAAATGAATTAGAATTGATGATGAAATTAACATAAAAACTACAAAACTGAGAGTTCAATTCATTTTCTTAAGATTTACAATTTTTTAATTTGGTGCATTAGCGAAATTTAAGATAAAATTCTAATAAGTACATTTTTATTTAAAACAAAACTATAATTTTTAAAATCAAATTAGCTGTAAAATAAAATTAACATTCTTAAACTACATTGTCATTTTTTACTGTAGTAAATAATTTATGAAATTAATTTTAATCTTGTTCGATCAAATACTATTTGTTTTAAAGAATAATTTTGAAATTAAAACTGTAGAAATTTTTGCAATCGTGAATTCTAAAATATTGTTCTGATAAAAATTAATTTTTGTGAAACTTTTCTCTGAGATTCTTTGTGGATTTTTTTTTTTCTTAATTACATTTATCAAAATAATAATAAAAAATAATGTTTCCCTGTAGCTGGACAACGTCAGGTCATATCCAGTTAGTGCTTTTATAAATGACCGAAATTCATATTCTACAGAAATATTTTAAGAATTCGCCATATGAACAAATAAGAACATCTGCCTAGTTCTCTACGCAATTAATTTTAGCAGTAAAAATAAAGTAAAAAAAAGTAGTAATTTTGTCGGTAAAAAAAATAGTAGTAGTTTTGTCAGTTTTTTTGTTTTTGATAGTAGTTTTGTCAGTAAAAAATAAAAAGTAATCCTACGTTTTCTCAAAAGATACATATTCCATCTTGACCTTGAAAACTACGATGTCAAAATAAAAATAAAGAAAATTCTTACCGAGTTTCAGTTAATAAAGTATGTCTATTTCGGAAAAACACTTAGAAGACTGATAACGAAAGTGCTGTTCAGCTAAAACCTATTTCTATTTTTTTTTTCTTTTTGGAAAAAAAGGTGACTAAATCATGTTGTTCGTCGCTCTGCAATAATTGTCACCAACCTTTTTAAGAGCTCTATTATCAATCAGAACAGAAGTAAATATTGTACCACATCCATGAATTAACAATAATTACTGTAGAACTTATTTTATGGGCGGAAAATAGAAGGACAATTTAACTATGATTGGGAAAAGAAGGAAAAGTAATTTTAAAAACAAATATAATTTTATAAATTATTTTCAAATAAAATATTTTTGGACTAATATAATTTTATAATAGAATTTTTTTTTAAATTGAAAGGGAGTTTAATATAATATCAATTTATGACAGCTAACAATATACATCAATAAATATGTTATTTATATAAAATAGCATATCATGCAAATTCATAAATTAGTGTTGTGGTGTGCATGTTGTGCAGTAACTGGGTTGAAACTTGAAACACAGATTTGAGAACTTACAGCTTTATTGACACACGCACAAACATCCCACACTTACAATCAACGACAGACAATATTTAACGCATTTAAAGGCATAGAAATTCGTGCAACGATTTCACTTTTAAGCCAAAAATAAGATGCCAATGTAGGCGCAGGGGCGCGAAATATACTTCCTCTCCGGGTGAGAGTCTGTAGGCCAACTAATACGCAGGGTTGAGTTAAATATATTTCCTCTAGGAAAGATATATTGTAAACTAAACATTTCTCAGCAGAAACGCGTGGTTGCGCAATACTTACCTCTCGGCTGTGAGTCTCGAGGCCTACTGATCAGGCGCTCTTGCAGTGAATAGGAGGAAGCACGGTTACAATGTTAATTCATATCACTTTTTATATATATTATTTACCTCATAGGACTTCTTACTCAAATGCATAATTATTTTTCCATTCTTAGTGGGACATTTCTTCCAATTAAAAAATATAACATATAATATTTATAAGTTAAGAAAATGTTTTTTTAGAAGCCAAGTTTAGTATTTAAAACTAAACCAGAAAATAATTATCTTTCATATAATTATTTTCTGGTTTAGTTTTAAATACCAACTACTTTGTGATATTTCATATAATTATCACAAAGAAATTTTTTATAATACTTATTAATTTGAAATTTAAATAATATGCTGATATAAAATTTTATTCATTGTATACAATGAGATTACAATTTTAAGAATTGAATATGATTTACTTTTATTAATTATATATGATTTACTTTTTTAAATTTTATGCATGACAATGCATAATCAAAATCATTAAGATAATCATTAAATTCTATACATAACCAACCAATACTAAAAGGAAATTTAGGATAAATAAAGTCGTTGCAAATGATAACGAGTTTGAATTATGCCCAAGTAATAATGTAAATTAATGATTCATATAAATATTTCTCATTACACATGGTATGTTGATGAATTATTATTTTTTTTATTCTTTACTCTACAGTTTTATGATCGTATATTGAAACAATTTATTTAAATTCAGTATAATTTTTTAAAACGTATTTCTAAAAAAGAACATAGAAAATGCAGCAAATATATTTTTAACATCTAAATATAAAATTATATAACTTTTTATAATATCCTGTAAAAAAGCTTTCAACTGTTTTGGATTTCATCAGTTAATGAATAATCAAAATTCAAATGGGAAAATAATTAAACATTAAACAAAGCCTTTTTACAATGATGAAAATTGCTCAACATTTAGAAGTTTGCCAGCGATTGTTGCCAAACTTCTATTCACTTATAAACTCGATATTTTCAAGGCATTTTTAATTTTACCCTATTCGATTAAAATTAGGTTCAGTTTTCTGTAAGAAAAAAATCCAGGAAAAGGTATTTTATTTTTAACTTAGAACTATTTTCAAAGACTAATTGTGTCCATCTAATAAATACATTTTGGGTATTTTCAAAAACAGAAAATTTGTCTTTTCTGCCTAATTTACAAAACATTATTTAATTAATTTTTTGAAAAATTTGATTAAATTCAAGTGAAATGAAATTTCACAATTTTTCATTTTTATTTTTTTTTTTTTTTTTTGTTATTCCTAAATTGTTGAAAATCAGTGAAATGTAATCGGAAGTTTAAAAATGAATGTTTATTTTGGTATAAATCATATTTTAAACTGTAAGGTCAAAATTGATTAAAACTACCATTATATCTCTAGATAAGAAAGCGAATTTGGGGCATTCTGTTGATTTTACGAGCAAAAATATTTTGAACGACTAAGATTCACTTGCGTTTTCTTTTTATTGAGTCTTCACGCTTTACGAAACTTTCATCAAAACATTTCTCGTAGCCATTACATAACACATTACTCCCACTCGTGGAATAAAGCTTAGCAATGCAAACAATACAAAATGATGAATTAATCATGGCTAGACTTTATAAATATTTATTAATAATGCAAGTCTAATTAGGCTTTTAAATTAAAAACATCTCCATCCTAGCCACAGATTATAGTGTTCCATTTATAGCACTCATGTGATTCTCGACTTTGGCAATATCCTTGAGATATGCAACTGTGCAGCTGATATGACGTCTGGGTTTCTGAAAATATAGGTTAAACAAAAAGGAAATGACGTTAACAGAAGAATTTTTTGCTTTACACAGATACCGTATACGATTCAGTAAAAACGTAAAGATAAAAGCTTAGGGAAGAATTTGTTTTTCTTAAACCAATTTTGTTTTACATTTACGTATCATGAATGATGTAGCACATCATTAAATTATGTTAAAAAAAATTAATAAATAAATACTATAATAATCGTGTAATTTTTTTGTGCAACACTAAAAATTAATTAGAAAAAAAAATTGATCGACATTTAAAGTAAACGTTTATCAACTATAACGAAATAAATAAAAATCGGTATTTACGATTTTTACATAAAATTTTATTTTAGAATAGTTAATAAAAAAAATAGATCATTTCCAAAACAGATGTTCAAATTAAATTAACAGCTTGGATACAATATATCAATAAACTGTCAGTTATTCCCCACCCCCTTAAAACGTTATCCAGTGTTAGAAGCCACTAGCTAGCGTGCAGAAAACAAGAGCTAAGTGAAAAAAAACTGATAATAATTGACACTTGGGATTTTTGTAACATGACTCGCTAATGCGAAGCAACTATTTCTGAAAAACTTTACATTCAAATAACACTATAAAAACAAAGTTGACCCATCAAAGTGGTGCTACATTATGTTATTGTTGTGTTTAATCTTCGGTATCCTGCAGTGGGACGGACATCACATAAGTAGTCCACTCAAGAGGCAGCTTCTGTTGTGATGGAACACACGCAGGTAGAAGATTCCATGACGCTGAAGAAGGAGGGCAGAGTTTTTCGGGAAGATGTTTCAGGGGAACTACCCCCGCATTTGCGTATCATATGACAGAAAACCGGAAAAATTCCCAACAGGTAGTCCGACTCACGAGACAAGATGCTAAACATCCCAAACGCCATCGAGTCTAGACGTTTTTTGAAACAGCATCTAAAACAAAGCCGCCAGCGGACTGAACCTCAGCCCTAGTGCTCACAATGATCCACGAGTCGCGCCGTGTTACATTATAAAGCAGTCGATTAGCTTAAAAGCTTCATGGGTTGTTATTATTAACAAATATGTCTTTTCGAAAGAAAACGTGATTTCCTTTTTATCTTTGATTTTACAACTATAATAATTGACCATAACTTTAAAATATAACACTATCAATAAAACAAAAAGGATTTTGTATAGGTAGTATATTATATATAATTGAAAAGAAAGATCTAGCAATGATTTCTTACTCATTGTTGTACATTCAATCATTAATTTTATTTGTTTATAATTTTATTTGTTTGGGGTGACCGACCAGAGGCCGGTGACATTTATCACACTTTTATAAAAGTCATTTATTTTATAATGGCCAAAGTAGTGAAAACCAATGTATTAAAAAACATACATTATGTGTGCATCCATATATTTAAAAATTAACTGTCGAAATTATGAGAAAAATTAACTTTGAATTTAAACTAATATTCTTGCGAATATGTGACAGATATTGCCTGTTTAGTTATTTATGAGTTCACAGAATAATTAAATTATATGCTGCGAACTCATAATGAGTCGAGAAACAAATATCGCATTAGTAAAATAAACGAAAAAAATGAAGTCATTAAAAATATTTATTTCATTTATATTTATATATTTTTTATATTAATTTTTAATATTATATATTTCTTTACAGTGTACATTTAGTATTATTATTACTATATTATCTTTGTTTACATGTAAGAATAAAACTAAACGCAATAATAATAACTCATTACGTTTCAATTTTTCACTCCAAAAAATATCTACAGTGTGTCTAAATCTTATATGGAAATATATAATCTTATATATGGTCAGCGAAGTTATGATACATTTCCAAAGTGGCCCTCAAGATCACTTGGGTTAGCCACCCTTGGTTTATAGCAATTCATATTTTCAATTCGCCATATAAGTCTACGAAATAATTTATTCAATAATAGTACAAAAATTTTAATTTTAGAATTTTTTTTAAATAAAAAACTTCAATAACTAAAATTGGTGGCTTGAAAATACAATCTATTGAAGAAGATAAAAAATTAATTAGTTTAAACTATGAGATCAAATTTTGATATTGTGGATGAATAAATATTAGTTAAATTATTTTTCAAAGTCTAAGTCTTTAATTATTTCTTCACATTTTAAAAATCTGTTCTAAAATGTGAAATGTTAATAACTCGTTCTTCAAAAAAAAAAGTGCACATCCAGAAAGCACTAGAATGCACTTGGAATAACGATTATTGCACACAAATAATCGTTATTAAAGATAGACTAGAACATACTTCAGTAATGTAATATTTTCACAGATTGGCATTACATAAATATTATAATTTCTATTTGAAATTCATACAGAAATTGACTCTATTCACAGGTGTTTTTTCCATTATAGTGTGTATATTTACAGGTGCATGTATATTCACAGGTGTTTTTCTATGATATATGTGGTATGTCTTTGAATATCTTTCGAATGTAATAAAATCCTTTGTATAACCTACTGAATAACTCTACATCTTCTACAGAATTCCGACTGTGTAAAGGTAGAATCCTTTTGTATTAAAAATACTAGAACGATATTTGTAGGTCTAATGAATATTAATAATAGACTTAAAATATGTAATGATGTTTTATTTTGGGTTTTTTTTCAGAATCAGATTATTGCACACAAATAATCGTTATTAACGGAACATACTTCAGTAATGTAATATTTTTCACAGATTATCATTACATAAATATTATAATTTGTATTTGAAATCACTAAGAAATTTATTCTATACACAGGTGTGTTTTTTCCATTATAAATGTAGTATGTATATTTACAGGTGTTTTTTTTTTTGTTATATATGTAGTATGTCTTTGAATCCCTTTTGAATGTAATAAAAATCCTTTTGTATAACCTCCTGAATAACTCTACATCTTCTACAGAATTCCGATTGTTTAAAGGTGGAACCCTGTATTAAAAAAACACTAGAATGATATTTGTAGTTTGACTTGGTGCTTTGAGATGATTGTAGTTTGATGAATACTAACGATAAACTTAAAAAATATTTAATAACGTTTTTTTTCAGAACTAGATTAGCTGCGTGAAAGTTCCTGCTATCATTTAGTAAACACAATTTTAAGTCAATTTCTTTCACAAATATTTCATGAAAACAATCATTCTTGTATTTTCTTACGAATGCAGATTCTCCAAGGAACACCTTGTAATACCAAAAAACAATAACAACTTGATGAAAACAACTGATGATTATTTTATTAATATGTGGATTTTGAAACCTGCAATGTTTGATCAGCCAACATGCAACCTGAAATAATCGTAACTTCCAAGTGGTCATTAAATATAACATTAGAAAAACGAAAAATATCTTCTTTCATTGCATCTAAAGATATTCAAATATTTATCAGAATGTAAATACACTTTAAAGAAAATTAATACAAGTACATACAGAATATAAGTACAATAGACGCCAGACACCTTAAAAAGTTTATATTATTTTAGAAGACAGAGAGAGAGAAAAACTCATACAAATGAGTTTTTACTTTTGTATTTCAATTATTCATAAAATTTCGTGGAGTCTGTTTTCGTTGACTAATTCTTACATTCAATTTACTAGTTTTCCTCTTTCTAATCATTCAGTCTATACATTTAATAGATATGATGAATAATCTCTCTTGTTTTTTATTTATAAAATTTTAACTGCCGTGTTTATTGTATTGTAACTCATTACAAATTTTTCAGCCCACCTGTTATAACGTTAAATATTCTAGAGACACTTGCACCAATTTCAAATAAATGGTTCCAGAATAAAATGTTCAGCAGTGAAAAATAATAGTTATTTGTTTTACTGCAGTTGCATCTACAAAAGATATAAATTTGTTCTTAAGATGTGGCATACAAAGAGGCAAATGAACCCTCAAAATCACTGCTGCAGATATAAAAATGTGTTTGTGCACGCTTTTTTTCCTTCTCTTTTTTGTTTTTCCTCCATCAAAAATTTCAGTTAGGCTTGATTTGAAGAGCTGTTGCAATAAGATTCAATTTAACGACCATCAGATGTATCGTTAACGTGAATAGCTTATTTAAAGTGCGTTCATAAAAATAGCTTTCATATAGCTACTATTTCTATAGTAAAAAAATGCAGTACTAAATACTTTTTGCTTAATAAAATACTAAAATTATATTTAATGAATACAATTTTAATTAATAAAATCAGCATTTATAAGATTCTACAGTTTTTGGCAATTTTCACATCAATTTTGTGTTTAAAATTTTGCTTTATAGAGAGAAAGATACAGTTTTTTGTTATTATATAGTTTTTAAAAAAAAATACCGATTTCAGTTTCGTTAACGTGAATAACTTATCTGGGTACTATTTTTATGAATTTTAATAACTATATTTCTCCCCGATAACCAGATTTCTATATTTAAAAAAATGCAGAATTAAATACTCTTTTGCTGAATAAAATACTAAAACTGCATTTAATGAAAAACCATCATTTAAAATATTCTGCAATTTTTGAAATTTTCATATAAATTTTATGGAGAAAAAAAATGTAGTTTTTATTATTATATAGTTTTAATAAAAATATCGATTATCAATTTGTTTAACGTGAATAGCTTATTTAAAAGTGACGTTCATACAAATAGCTCCCAAATAACTAATATTTCTATATTAAAAAAATGCGAAATTAAATACTTTTTTTTTGCTCAATAAAATACTAAAATTCCATTTAATGAAAACCGACATTTATAACATTCTACAGTTTTTGGTAATTTTCATATAAATTTTGTGTATAAAAGTTTTGTTTTATAGAGAGCATTTATTTAAAGATAGAGAAAATTAAAATTGAAATCATAATTCTTTGAAAGTATATTATAATATTTTTGAACAAAATAACGTCTTTTAATACCGTTAAAATAATCGTGAAAAGTTGGTTTGTTACTTTCATACGAAAATTGAAAAGGTTTAAAAAGTCCCTAATGTCATAAATTGCAGTTTGTTTTTCCAACTAAGAGTTTAAATTAGTTTAGTATGGTTAACTATATTTACCTCACAAATTCCAGTCAGGAAAAATAAATTAAGTGGAGAAAAAAAACGTTGAACAGATTGTACTATAATAATATTTGCAAGAAAAAAGTAACTCATCTTTAAAATTTAAGTAATAAAACTTTAAAAGATGTTTTGTTAAAAAAAAACAGTTTTGATATCACAGACTTCAAATTTAAGAGAAAAATTAAAAATTGTTATACAAGGGAATTTTAGAACTTCACTTATAAAATTCACTGTTAAACTTTTTAAAGACAGATTCAATAGATTTAATACAAGTTTATTATTTGAAAATAGAGTTATATTTAGTGTTATATTATTTGAAAATAGCGTTAAAATTATATCTTCTCTATCTGAGTTCAAAGTACTTGTCAGTTTAAATATAAAGAACTGCTGGCAATATGTAAAACTATTTGTCGTATTTAACATATGGTCTTAATTAAATACAAATATGAGTGACTTGCACTTTTAAAAGTTTGTCACGACACATAATTAGATTGTGATATAATTGTTGAAAAAAAAAGTAATAAGGAATGCCGATTGTATTTATAAAGATTCATGGTACAGTATGAAGTAGGATATAGGTAAAATTATTTTACAAATTTGCTTTGTTGTCGCATTTTTTTTTTGCGGTTACCAAATGTTTCATCAATTTACTTCTTCAATGTCTTTACTTCTTAATTAAAAAAAAAATGCTTGAAATATTTTTTCCTTCTTTAAAAAAAATTAAAATTGCTCATGCATCAACAACTTTTATCATTCCTTGACTTGATTGACTTGCATTTTTAGAAGCTTGTCAAGACACATAAAATAATTGTGACATAATTGTTATTAAAGTAATAAGGAATACCGTCTGTATTTATACCGATTCATGATACAGTATAAAGCAGGAAATCGGTAAATATTTTTATATATATTTGCTTCGTTGCGGCATTTTTGTGCGCATATCAAATGTTTTATCTATTAAGTCTCTCTTTACTACTTAATTAAAATTCTTCAAATTTTTTCCCTTCTTTAAAAAGTTAAAATTACTCATGCACCAACAACTTTTTTTATCATTACTTGACTTAATTGAATGGAGTTGGCTTGCAATTTTAAAAGAGAGTCATGCCACATAATTAATTGTGATATAATTGCTGAAAAGAAAAGTAATAAGGAATACCATTTGTATTTATATCGATTCATGGTACAGCATAAAGTATGAACTAGGTAAATATTTTTGTTATTTGCTTAATAGTCGCATTTTTTTGCGCGTATTAAGTGTTTTACCAATGAAGTCTTCTTAATTAAAATGCTCGAAATTTTTCTCTTCTTTAAAAAATTAAAATTACTCGTGCACTAACAACTTTTTTATCATTGCTTGACTTAATTGTGTAGAGTTGACTTGCACTTTTAAAAATTCGTCACGGCTCATAATTAATTGTGATATAACTGTTGAAAAGAAAAGTAATAAGGAATACCAATTGTATTTATGTAGATTCATGGTACACAGTATAAAGTAGGAAATATTTTTAATATATTTGCTTTGTTGTCACTTTTTGCGGTTATCAAATGTTTCATCAATTAAGCTTTTACGTCTTAATTAAAATGCGTGAAATATTTTCCCTTCTAAAAATTAAAATTGCTCATATAAATATTTTTTTTATCATTGCTTGACTTGATTGATTTGCACTTTTAATAGCTTGTCACGACAAATAATTAATTGTGATATAATTGTTAAAAAGAAAATAGCAAGGATTCATGGATTACAGTAGGAAATAGGTAAATATTTTTTATATATTTGCTTTGTTGTCGCATTTTTTTTTTTTTTGCGCGAATTAAATGTTCTATCAATTAAGTTTTTCTTTACTTCTTAATTAAAATTCTTAAATTTTTGCTTCTTCAAAAAAATTTAAATTTCACGTGTACCAACAAATTTTATCATTACTTGACTTGATTGACTTGCAGTTTTAAAAAGCTTGTCAAGACGCATAATTAATTGAGGTTTAATTGTTGAAAAAAAGAGTAAAAAGGAATATCGATTCATGGTACAGTATAAATAGATAAATATTTTTACATATTTGCTTTGTTGTCGCATTTTTTTTTGCGCGAATTAAGTGTTCTATCAATTAAGTCTTTCTGTACTTCTTAATTAGAATTCTTAAATTTTCCCTTCTTTAAAAAATTAATCTTGCTCATACACCAACAACTTTTTTTCATCATTAAATATCATACAGTTTTACTTAGACTTATTTTATATTACTAATATATGAATAATCTTTGAAATGTGTTCAACAAAAAAAAATTTATTCCTAAAAATTTAAAATTTTTTAATAATTTTCCAACTTTGTGATCGCCGTGAATTTTCCTGCATTTTCTTAACACATACAACAGGGACGAACAAACCGCAGGCCGCATATGATCACTTCATCATATTTATTATTGGACTTACTATTCATGGAATATTATTGAACTTAATACTTGCAAATGTTTTTGAAAAGATTTCCCGATTTTGATGAAAGATTAAAACAGACAACCTAATCCAGCTTTAGTTTAATAAAACATTTATTTAACAATTACAAAAATATTTTGTTCAATGTTCTCTATTTTTATTCATTGTACATTAGAAATATTAATATTAATTCGATGTCAGTAACGTTTAGTTTAAATGTAAGAATACTATAATTGTAATTTATTTTTATCTCTACGATATTTATTGTCATAAAACAGTCGCATTTAAAAAGAATCATGGTTTATAAAGTAAAGGGGTAGTCACTAAACGATACAATAAGCTTGCTTTGATCAATACATATGTCTAAAACATTTTTTAAGGTATCAATATCAAAAAATAATCTATAAATGAAAAGCCATTTCACTAATCACTCATTCTGTCTCAGCGTATATTATAGTATAAATATATTTTTTATAAATTTAATTCAATATGATTATTCATGTAAATCGTAAATTGATTTTCTGAAAAACTGTATTTTTGCTATGCCACCATACGATAATAGTCATAACTCTTATAATAATTTTCAGAATCTAACGAAATTTTAACATGTTTTCGATGTCATGTAAGCATTGAACTAAAAGATTTTAAATATAATATAATGTAATATAATAAATATAATATAATCTTGAAAAATGGGCATCTTGACTACATGTCATAGATTCACAGTCTTGTAGGCAGTGGACCACATTTTTTTGTAAGTCTCACTGTATCTTGATCGTAGGCTGCACAGTAAAAATAGAAAATTTCGTAATTTATGCATTTTATATATTTTTTATATATTTCCTTTATATATATATATATATATATTAAAGTTAAAGTTGAGTAAATGCGGCCACTCAAGTCTGCGATTCCATAGCAAACAATCTGCGTATCTTTTAAAATATCTAATATATGGACTCAATATGATTATACAGCAAGAGGTTGTAAGACCAAAATAGGAAGAGATTCGCAGCCCGCTGTATACATATTGGCTCAATGATATAATATTCAAGTTATTGAGGTTTGTCAAGGTCACAGCAGCTGGGCGCCGCTACTGCTATTACTTGGACGCAGCCACTAAAAGAAGGCCTGGAGTGGTGATAATTCAATAGATTTAACGTTGCGAAATATTGAAGTGCGCATCACTTTTAAAACGTGTCTATTTCAATTTCGGCATCTCGGAAATTTCAAAATATGGGCTTTGAATATTTAAATATATAGACTGAATGTTGCGCTAAAAATCTTCTTTGCCTGTTATGGATTTATAGATTTAATGTATTAAAAGTGAAAATTTAGAAAAGGATTTCATTTATTATCATATTTAAAGTAGTTTTAAAAATAGCACTATAAATATTTTTCAGTTATTATCGAAGTAATTTATATATTCTTCTGTTCATAGTAAGATAGCAATTTTAAAAACTTTTAAATTAATGAGGAAGTTTTTCATGTTTTTAAAAATTTACAATTAATTATTTGAAAATCTACCGAAATTGATTAATTAAAATTTATTAATTGCTGAATTTAATTTTAATTAAGTTTTCATTTGCTAGAATGATTAATTTATCATTGAGTCCCTTATTTTTCATTACAATTTTTAAAAATTGCCACTTTTTGAAAAAGCATTATTTTAAGGAAATATTTGTTGATTAATTACAAAAGTACAATAAAAACGTAAATATTCTAGAAAACTAAATATATTTTACCATAAATTTTAAAGTTAAACGAAAAAAGTATTTATTCCTTAAACGACGACCATGCCTGAGAGCTGCAAATGGGAATAGAAAACACCTCGTTCTAAGGTAACTTATTAAATTACTCAACAAAAGAATCTTCAACAAATCCTACAGATTTATCATAATATAAAAAAAATGGAATGATATTTATTTATTATTCAATGACATTTTTAAGATTATAATAATGTCATATAATAAAGATAAGTCTTGTAAGATAAATTACAAGATTTTGGAAGATTATTATTTAAGAATATAGTTTTAAATGAAAATAATCATTTGAATATTGTTAATAAAAAATTGCCATTGTTACTGCTTAATAACAATCAATATAAAATACTATATGAAAATTATTCTATTCAGGACATGGTAAGAAAAAATGACATGCGTGAGTAGGTTTGTAATCTATCCTCATTCCCACCATCACGTTAATATAGATGTTATGATAAGACTAATAAGTAGGCAACTTTACAAAACCCATTTCATATCTTACTAATTAAAAAATAACATTAAAAACATAAAAGAAATTTATTCTAACAATATTGTTGTTAATAGAATCGAAACAGAGTCAGAAACTTGTGAAAATAGCACACAAAAATCAACTAATACATAATATATTTTATCTGATTTTTATATAATAAAAATATAAAATGAAATACAATAAAGAAATAATAAAGAATTTGATGTGCAGTATTACATTAATTCAATAAGTGTTTTAGTATTTTATTCCATTTTTGGTCAAAAGGCAAAAAGCCATTTTGGCAAGACCAAAAGTGACAAGGCAAAAGTCAAATTCCAAGGTAAAAGTCAAATTCTACTCATGTAACGATTTACGCCTAAAATTGTTTATTCTAATCTATGTGTTGATCAAAACAGACTTGTGTTTATTATCAACAATGACATTTATTTTGTTTATGAATAGCAGCAATGCGTTTAGCAATAAATTTCGATTTAAAAAAAATTATGTAGACTGAAATCCAGTATCCAGGTCAGCACATTATTAAAAGGTATCTTAACTGCAAATTAAATTTAAAAAAAAATTAAATAATATATTCTCAAATATTAAAAATGTTGAATAATATATTCTCAAATATTAAAAATTTTGAATAATATATACTCAAATATTAAACATTTTGAATAATATATACTCAAATATTAAAAATTTTGAATAATATATTCAAATATTAAAAATTTTGAATAATATATACTCAAATATTAAAAATTTTGAATAATATATTTCAAATAATCTTTGACCAAATGCTGAAGATCTTTCTTAAAATTACCAAATATATTTCTAGTAAAAGGGACATAACAGAGTGGGCGGTAATGTATGTATCCCTAATTAGGGTCAATAATAATAGCTTTTAAAATAGTGGATATTATAATTAGTTACTTGTTCTCCAAAGAGTATCCAGAAAATAATTAATGACAGCATTTATTTTAATAAAAGGGATAAACTGTTTTTCAACAAAATAAGATACTTTAAGATATATTTTATACATTATTTCGTCATTATCCTACAAGGGTTACAAATGATTTATGTTGCTTTAATGAGGAAAACTAAACTATCACGGAAGAATAAGCGAGTTTAGGTTTTCAAAGGAAAAGCGGAAAGAAATAATAAAAGTAACTGTGTAATTAATTTGCTTTCACCCAAATTATTCTACTGTATTCAAACTCATTATGAATCTTGTTCTGG
Organism: Caerostris extrusa; assembly: GCA_021605095.1. Taxonomy (NCBI): domain Eukaryota; kingdom Metazoa; phylum Arthropoda; class Arachnida; order Araneae; family Araneidae; genus Caerostris; species Caerostris extrusa. The sequence goes on from BPLR01018855.1 coordinate 26,605, forward strand.
AGCTCTGTCAGTTTCAATTTAACATTCAGAGTTACAAAATTAAAAAAGAAATTTCACAAATCGCAAATCATGAACAAAAAGCTTCACAAATCATGAAAACAATTCTCATTTAAGTAATACTGTTTTATTTTTGCCTTGCATCATCATAAGTGTTAAAATTACAAGGTCAAATTCCATTATGTATCAGCGAAAAAAACAGCCGCTGCGATTTTGCTATGTATGTGTATCTGATATTAACGATAACATTAATCGAGGTAAACGAATCAGCTTACATAAGCATAATAACGCATGTTGTGTTATAAATGTGTCAATTGTTCAACTGAATCAGCTACTAAATTGATCAGTCTCTACCAAAAGAATATACGTTTTGAAATACATTTAAAACTTAAAAAGTAATATCTGTGAAGATATAATTGTAAAAGTATGATTTTTGATTATGATTGTGAAAGGTATGATTTTTGAAACTGATATGCTATTCCACGATGGAAAATTTACATAACTAATGACTTAATTGTAATGCACATGGGCTATTTAGCAACAGAATTAAATTCCGAATCCACTGATAGAATGTATTGTAGACACCGCTTTCAAAAATGAAAGTATTCAATGATGTTTGTATCTCCATCCTAACACTGTTATCCTGTATGAGTTTTATAGGTTTCCTACTATTTTTACGAACAAAAATGATTTAATGTATAACAAATATAGCATCTTTGTTTTTAAAATGTATAATTTTCTTTTGCTTGTCTTAAAATATTCTATAATACTTTGTTACCTCTTTATTTGTGCTGTTATTTTTATAGGATGCAAGTATTTTCTGCAAGCAAATTTAGAGGATAACAATGTCTTTTAAAAGTTAGCGAAAATACTATGCCACCATTAAAATTATAAAAGGTACATACATTCATAAATTCTTCTAAATCCATTAGTAAAGATCACAGTAAATAAAATGAAAAGGATGGACTGGATTACCACTGATTTAATTAACACTTTATTACCCCTATTTTAACTTTCTCTGTGTCGCATTAAGGTGTCCATGAAATGTGGTCAATAATTTACTGATCAATCATAATTAACCATAATTATACATTCTATATAAAACCCATGTTTTAGTCAGAATTTAAATTCATATAAAAATTTCAAAAAATTTTATTTGCTAGTCGAGTGTGATACATTAAGTAAAAGCTCTATTTAAAAAAATGAACATTAATTAATAATAAGAAGATTACAACTAAAATATATTATGAAAATGTCCATGTTGATATAATATAGAATTATTTTTTTCATTAATAAAATTTTTACTATCCAAAACTAATTAATTGAATTCTTTCAAAAGAAGAACCTAGTTCTAAAAATATTCTCGTTTAAAAATACGTAATTGCAATGAATATTTCTTTTGAAACGTTACAAAGAAAATGTGAATTTAATTTTTTAAAGCATTAATTGTACTACATTAAAAAACACTTTACAGTTTTTGAACAGATATAAAAGATAAATTTTTCTTTAACTTTCACTTCCAGAATCAAATTAATTTTTGTTTTATGCACGTATATCATATCCCACATATAAATGATTTTCTGTTTTTTATAATATACATTTTTATAAACTTGCAACTTAATGTATTTTGAAATTTTTTATGACGATGTAGTTTTCTTTATAATGCTAGTAAAATATGCAATATTTCTTTTCTTTTTGAGGAATACATTTCATTATTTTAAATCGTGCATTCATTCAGGTTGTGAAAAGAATTTTGTCTGTTTCTCATCTTCATTTATCGCAAAAAACGATTCACAGAAATTTTAAAACATATAAAATGATTAATAGATGTATCAACTGGTAGAAAATTTACAACAAAATTGAAAAACAATTCAATCACGTGACCCCTTCTTATATATTCTTCTTCAAAATAATTAAAACATTTATTAATCTTGCTTTGTAACAGATGCCATTTTATTCTAGAATATATTATTTAAAATCAGAAAAAGCAATATTTTTACAAATAAATAATCTAATTTTTAGTTTATTGCCATGACAACACAGTTATACACCAAAAGCATTTGCAATTTCAAAAACAAGCAGATGAAATAAAATATTTGATTTAAAAAATTTGATGTTATTTTCGCAGAAAATAACATCAAATACGACAAAATAACGATAAAAAACTCGACTCGAAACATTTATTCGATAGTTGAAATATACACATTATTTAGCTTAAAAATAAATTTCTAATTAAACATTTATTGCAATCGATTAAAAATATTTTCTTTTACTTCAACAAACATTTTTAAGAAAAAAATCTTTTAATTTTGGACAATTTTTTATCTCGATATAATATTACTACTATATATATATATTCCCATATATTTTAAAATTAAAAGAAAAAAATATTTATTCTATAAGCCACAACCTTGCTGACAGACACAAATTAGAATAAAACAACTCGTTTTATGGTTAATTATTACATGACTCACCAAAAGAATCTTCCAGAATTACTACATATTTTTCATAAAATTAAAAACATTGAATGGAATTTATTTATTATTCAATGACATTATTATAATCTAAAATGTATTACAAGATTTCAAATATTATTTTTTAATAATACAGATTAAATGAAAATAATCATTTGAAAATTTTTATAAAAAGTTGCCATTGTTACTGCTTTTAGTAATAATACATGTAAAGTACTATATAAAAACTTAACTTCGATTCAGGGCGTGGTAAGGTGACCTAGCATACGTGAGTTGCTTAGCAATTTATCGTACACCCCTCTTCTACGATAGTATTAGTCTTCTCATAAGTAGGCAACTTCGTTGAGTCTGTTTCATACCTTTATAATTAAATGACATTAAACATACATAAAATATTTCTACTTAATGTTTTGGTTAATAGCCGCGAGCAGCAAATGCAGGCCTGTGAAAGTAGCACTCGAACATTAACTAACAAGCAATATAGTTTATCTGATTTTATATACGAAAAATATAAAATGTAATACAATAAAAAAAGCAAATAAAGAATTGATGTGCGACATTACTTTAAATCAGTAGTTATTTTAGCATTTTTATTCCATTTTTGGAGTAGCCAAGGTCGAAAGTGACAAGGCAAAAGTCAAATTCCAAGGTAAAAGTCAAATCCTTTTCCTGTAAAAATTCCCCGCCCTAAAAATGTTTCTACTTATATGTTGATCTAAACAGTCTTGTGTTTATTATCAACAATGACATTTATTTTGTTTATTAATAAATACAATGTTTTTAGCAATAAATTTCGTTGAGAATTTTTTTTTTTATGTAGACTGGAATCCAGGATCCAGGCCCAGCACATTATTAAAAAAAAGGATCTGATCTTACCATCTGTAATTATATTATTCATTTTTTTTATTTATTCTCAAATATTGAAATAATTATTTTTTACAAACAATAAAGCAGCAATATGTCGTTCATGCAATCCTCTATAAAAATCTGAAAATCTGTCAGAAAATTGCGAAATATATAAGTTGAAGTGACATATAGTAAAGTAGGCTGGGGGTAAATGCGTTCGTAATTTATAGAGTCAAATAAAAGCTTTTAAATTAGTGGATATTATAATTAGTTATATGTTGTCCAAAGTGTACCCAGAAAATATTTAATGACAGCATTTATTAAAAAAAAAGGAATAAACTGCTTTCCCACAAAATTTGATACTACTATTTTCTACATTATTTCGGCATTTTCCTATCCAGGCTGCAAATGTTTTGTGCTAATTTGTGTAGTGAAGAAAAACTAAGCTAGCACGGAAGAAAATGCGAGTTTAGTTTTCAATGAACAAAGCAGAAAGAAGTAATAAAAGTCACAATGGAATGGGACTAGTATGCTTTCTTCCGAATCATTTACACTATTCAAAATCACTTACACACTGTGAATGTTGATCTGGAACTTTCTCATCTTCAATTGAACATTTAGAGTTACAAAATTGCAAACAAAATTCACTTGCGTCACAAATTATGAAACAATTCTCATTGAAGTAATTTTGTTGTTTTTTGACTTACATTATCATAAGTGTTAAAATTACAAGGTCAAATTCCATTATGTATCAGCAAAAAAAAAAAAAGAGCCACTGCGATTTTTGCTACGTATGTGTATCTGATATTAACGACAACAACATCAATTGAAATAAACGAATCAGCTTACATATGCATAATACGTATCTTGTTATACTATTAAATGTGTCAATTGTTTCACAGAAACAGCTACTAACTTAATCAGTCTCTTGGCCAAAGGAATATACGTTTTGAAATACATTTAAACTTTAAAAGTAGTCTATTTTACTTATATCTATGATTTTGTAACTGATATTTTATTCCATGGCGGTACATTTGCACCAGTGTAATGCGTGAAGGCTATTTACAAAAGAGTACTTTCAAAAGAAAATTTCGAATCTGCTGATGGCGTGGGTTGTAGACGTCGCTATCAAAAATGAAAATATTCAATGGTGATTGTGACAGATAGTGCAGCTAGGATGAGGATACAAATGACATGCACTGTCTAGGTAAAAGTTTTTTTTAGGTTTCCTACCATATATCCAGGGCCGAATTTAGATGAAAAAGAGGCCCTAGGCCATTCCAATTTATGAGGCCCTTTCACCTCCCATTTTAAGTTTGTAAATTACATGAGATATAATAAAATATATCATTAATGTGATATATATGTTAAAATGAAACATGTTGTGATGGATACTTATCTTTATAAAAAGTGTGGCACGGATAATAAATAAAAAAAGTCGAGAACACTTATTTGGACATTTATTCTCAGCACCATATAGAGTACTCGTAACAATAACTAATCAAACATAATACACAGCATTTACAAAGAAACAAAAATTCAAATAATAAAAATATTCAGTGTTTTAATGTTTACTGTTTTAGAATAGTGTAATTCTAATTTTGCTAACTATTTGAATGTAGGCCCCTCTTGATCTGGAGGCCCTAGGCTGAAGCCTATAGGAAAATCGGCCCTGCATATATCCCAAAAACGTGGAACATATTCTAGAGATTT
>BPLR01018856.1:0-20506 GCA_021605095.1 Caerostris extrusa
AACTCAGAGATCTTGTCAACCAACATTTTATCCCTCCTTCAACATTTTATCCTCCTGTTTTATCCCTTCTTCAATGAGAAGACAGCACCATCTCAAATTAACTACTGAAAAGTTGCCTCTTCAAGATACTTATGAAAACTGTGGTCATTGATTACAAATCAGTAGTATTTATAAAAGATGATTTGTCATATGTTTAATGGGAGTTAGTCTTAGAAAAAAAAAATGTTGAACATCGGAGGTAAATCAATTTTTCAATCAAGACATAATCTGTATATTATAAGCCTTCAATTTTTTTTACAGATGAATCTTTAAAAAAAAAAAAAAAAAAATTGAAGGCTTCTTTGTGAAAAAAACACATTGTGAATTATATGTTGGGATTTTGAATTGAAACAAGTAATATAAAGAAAAAAAAATTTTAAAGTCAATTCCTACTTTTTTTCACTCTATTGCAGAAAGTCCTTTATAAATAATTTTCATTCAATTTTTTAAGTTTATCAGGCGCCATCTATTGGTAGATATATGCAACCCAAATCTAAAAAAACTAAAATTAATTAATTAAATTTAATGACTAAATTAATAATTGAAAAAACTGTATTAACATCCAGTGTCATCCACTACAAGCTTCAAAAATGTATTTGAACTTGAGTGGATGAATAAAAGTATTTTATTAAGGATTGAAAATTTGAACCAGATATATATAGGGAGAGTGTGAGCTAATAGAAGGAATTGAAAAAACACATTGTGAAATATGCGTTGGGATCTTGAATTGAAAAAAACACATCGTGAATCATACGTTGGGATCTTAAATTTGTTAAAATATCTGTAAAAAGGAACACGAATGATTTTAAATTTCAGTAACATAGATATATCACAAGTTTTAATAATTAGATTCAATATAAAATCATTGGCATTTTATAATGACCATCTTTAAATAAATAAACATTAATATAAATATTTTAGACTAAAGTTACATACCGCTACATACATTGATATCCAAACATTTCCCTTAAAATCAATCTCCAAAAATTATGGTGCTTCAGGTTCGAATCCTGACGGTAGCATGGATGTTTGTTAGTGCTTCGAATTCATTTTTAAACTGTAGGAAATGGTTTGTTTAGCCCTCGTGTGCACATGATGACTATAGAGCGACAAACCAAACCAAGAATTATGAAATACTACAAATGGAGCAGAATGGTGTAAGACAGTATTTAGTGTAATTAAATCCATGCCACAAAAGCCCCGAAATGTCAACAAATATTGAATCCATGCATATTTTTGAATGTTGGCGAAAAGGTTGTTGGTTTATTTATGTTGCAATCATTTTTAAATGTTTTTATATTGCAGTCATTTTTAATCTTTTGTTACAATCTTATATTTATTTTGCATCGTTTTAATTAAAATATTTGAAATTTTAGGCCTAGATTGTATGAAGATTGATTTTTGAATTGAAAAAGGCTTAGATTGTATTAAATTTCATCGTAACTCTTTAATGGTTCAGGTATGTATGCGATTCAAGTTTTATCTTCCGTGTATGCGCGAATTAACTCGTGTGAATTTTTTTTTTTTTTAAAATTTGGACCAAAGAGAGTATTTTCTGTTGTTCTAATACAGCTGGCAATACAGAGACAGTTAATCTTTATGCCATAAGCAAGGGCTGCACCGCTGTTACTCACTAATATTATTGCCAATTTTAACAGCTTATTATTTGATATTGGTTTAAATTTTTACCTCTCTGAGACTCTCTGTTGTTGTTGAATGTTATATATCTCGCCTGTTTAAAGAAATCATTGCAAGCTCTAAAAATTTTAAAAAAATTTTTAATTAAATTAATTAATATTTCTTAATTTAATCTAATTTTTTTAATTGAATATGGAACTGTCGGAAATTAGCACTATTTTTAAAAAATAGGGTTTGATGGTATGGTTTTTATCGCTCTACGGCCATTTTGTACACACTTTCGGATAGTGGGCAGGGACCTACAGCAATGTGGATTCGAACCACTCACAAACATCCATACTACCGTCAGGATTCGAACAAGACCAGAGAGCTAGTCAATTGACCATCAGGCCACTATTATAAAGCATGAGTTCTTACGTGGAACTACAGCATCACAGACAGCGGCCAACATTAATATATATTTGGTTCTAGTGTTACTACGTAGCAAACAGTATCAAATTGATATGATGAATTTCTTGCCGTTAACTTTGGCCCTCACAAATGAGCCTTGATTCCCAGAATCAAAGGCCAATAATGACGAACAAAAAGTCGCAAAAAAGTCTGACTCACTCTCAGAGTACCTGTAAATTATTGTTGAAGTTTGGTGTCAGCAAACAAACAATATTAACACATTTAACTTAAATTGGTAAACGGAAAAGTTGGATAAGTGAATTCCACATGAATTGAATAAAAAACAGAAACAAAAGTGTTTAGAAGCTGGCTTGATGTTGCTTTCTGGTCACAAATCTGATCCGTTTCTTAAATCAAAAATGTTATTTGTAGTGAGAAATGGATCCAATATGGCAATAACAAACGTTCAGTATAGTGGTTGGATAAGGATGAATCACCAAAACGCACTCTAAAGCGTAATAATCATCAAAAGAAGCTAAGGATCGTCTTTAAAAAAGGTAGTCTTTGGTGGTCTAACTAAAATGTGATCCATTATGATTTCAGAAATCTGGCTCATCGATCACAGCAGAAATATATTGCAACCAACTGGACAAAACGATTCAAAAACTTAAACATGAGCCAAATAAATGTGACAACAAAAAACAAGTGTGACAGTCCAGCATGGGTGACAAAATTTATTTAAAAAGTCGTAAAAAGGGTTAGAGTCAAACATTAAGCATCGCGTCAGATATATTTCTTCTTCAGTGGCGCAACAGCCGCATGGAAAGAGACCGGGATAGACTTTTAGACCGGGACCTACGGTTTAAAGTGGATTCCAAACCACTAAAAACATTCATGGCACCACCCTACCAACAAAAACCTGCGGCACGAAGCACTAGAGAGCTAGTCACTCAGCTATCATGCCTATTGAAAACTTATGAAGTGTAATTATAATTGATCATGGAGATGCGACTTAATGATAGATGTCGAGGATTGGTGAGCGGTGGCAAATGATGATGGAAAGATATGATGCAGGTTAATGATTTTGGATGAGTTAGAGAGGATGATGACGATTAGGAATGAAATCGATGACAGTTGATGACAGGCATATTCAGCATGATATATTCCTCCCGAACGTTCTATTCCCAAGTGGCCCCATTCTTAAATACTGACCCCACCCAATGATACTTGCCAACGGTGAGTCAATCCACCCAAAGAAATAGAATCCTAACATCAGCCCAACTTAGATCTTTCCTTGTTGCAATTATAAGAAGGATGGTGCCAAGTCCACTGCGACTACGAAACTTTATGAAGGCCTTTTGTTCGAAGGATTACAGAATTTATCTTTATGATTTTTCTTAATTTATTGAAACCAGTACTACTGTGTCTAAAAAGGAAGACTAATTTTTAATTTAAAATTCCCCAGGCTTAGGGAATTTCAATTTTTTCTCTTTTAGGTTGCTGGCACTGCCCTTGACATCTGTGGGAAATTTGACGTCAAAATATTCATTAGTGTTTGAGTTACGCTTGGTTTTGTGAGATGCTAAAACTGATTCCGGCGATATTTGCAATGTTTGAATTAGTTGAGAAAAGAACTTGCATTAAATTTTTTGCGGAAACATATAAAATGTTGTAGAAGGCATTCGGTGAGCATTCCTATATCGGAAAGAAATGTTTAGAAGTGGTATAAACGATTCAAAGAAAGCAGAGAACGCGTTGAAGACGAAGAGCCTTCTGGTCGACCATCCACCTCAACAGACGGAGTTCACGTCCAAAAATTAAAATTATAATTATTTGGTGCTTACAAACCATCGATTTACAATTAGAGACCTTGCTGATGACGCTGGAATTTCAAAGGATCGGTCAATTCCATTTTGGAACGCGTTGCTATTTTGTTTGGTACCGAAAACACTGAATGCGTCAGCTCACACTGTATTGATTTTTCGTGCCTTTTCGCACTCTCCGGGGACACCGTTTTGAGTCGATTGAAGAGATTCAAGTTGAATCGCCGCGCGCTTTGAAGGCCATCCCTGCCGATGACTTTTCAGCACATCGAGGATTGGAAAAAACGCTATCGTAAGTGCATTTGAGTCCGTAGGGGTTACTTTGAAGGCGATGAAATAAATTTGGAAGAATAAATAAAGAGTTTTTGAGAAAAATAATTGGTCTTACTTTTTTGGGAATAGCAGTATATTAACTATTGACTATTAATTTTATTACGAATGATTAGTGTTATCATTTCAATATTTTTTTTTTTTTTTTTTTTTGCTATCTTTTCCTCTTCCTTCCTTCTCATCCTAACATATAATGTAAATTATTTTAATTATTAAAGAAACAAATCTCACAGATTTTGCAACAACAGGCCAAAATAGGAAACTAATCAATAATTGTCTACCTTCACCCTCCCTTCAGTTATTTATTACAATAAAAAATCAATTTATCCAATTTCACATGCTCGAACTGCAACAGTGCAATTTTGAACAATGGGTTGAAATCAGTAGCAATTAACTATAGAACTACTAAAGCAATTACGTGCTGCCAAACTTACACTCTGATCGCTGGGACAATCAGCAAATCACGTTTTTCCACTTATCTTCATGCCGCAATTAACTTTTTTATTAATTTCGACCAATTTTTTGAAAACTCTTCTCAGAAAGCAAGACATTTATAAGGTCCGTTGGCGCCACAAGAAGATTTCTTAATAGCAGCAGACTGACTTGATGGACTTTTAGAAAATATTCTCTAATGGGTCTGATTGGCTTGCTCGGTAATGGACTAGGATTGGCTTAATGCATTCCTGTTATTGATAATAAGAAAAACATTATTTCTAATGTGCATTGAAAATCTATTAAGTGCTCATGGAATATAAAATATTTTATTCACTGACGAATCCTTTTAAATTAAAATTTTATGCTTGTACAAAAGACATTTAATTTTTTTCATTAAAACTCTGTATTTATTCTAAGAAATTTATTTCATTATTTTCAAAAACTCTTTATTTACCCCGTATCCGGACACAATGTAATCCTTATGCACTTATAACTTTTTCTCCAATCCTCAATGCATGCTAAAAGTCATCGGCAGGGATGGCCTTCAAAGCGCTGCGATTCACGTTGAATCTCTTCAATCGACTCAAAAAACGATGTCCCCGGGTGATCTTTTGAGTTTAGGGAATAGTCAGAAGTCGTACGGTGGGAATACAATGGTTGTGGAACAATATGGGTTTCATTTTTGGCAAAAAGTCACGAAGAATCAACGCAGTGTGAGCTGGCGCATTCAGTGTTTTCGGTACTCAATCTAGACTTTACGCGTTTGAGGCCCAAAATGGAATTGACCGATCTTTTGAAATTGCAACATCAGCAATTCAAGGTCTCTAATAGTAAATCGATCAAATTTTGCAAGAACAAAATCTTTAATTTTTGGACGTGAGCTTTGTCGGTTGAGGTTGATGGTCGACCAGATGGGCTCTTCGTCTTCAACGCGTTCTCTGCCTTCTTTGAACTGTTTATACCCTTTCTAAACATTTCTTTCCGATATAGGAATGCTCACCAAAAAGGCCTTCTGCAACATTCTATACGTTTCCCCAAAGTGCCAGTTCTTTGAAATTTGACTGATGGACTTTTAGTTCTTTGTCCCAAATTCATTCAAACACTAACATATTTTGTTTCAAAAATCGCCGCATTGAAATCAGAGCTATTTCGACCGTCAGCATTGTCTCAGAAAGCCAAACGTGACTGAAACACTATTGAATTATTTTGACTTGACTTTTCGCAAAAAGAAACCTATTTCACACAGATGTATTCAAGGACTTTTGTACCAACTCAAATTAAAAAGGAGTCGATTGAAAAAAAAAATCGCCACGCGATTTGAAAGTCTTCCCTGCTAAAGCATGTCCCGAGCATTGGTTTTAAATTGACTGTGTCGGAATTAATCTGAAATAAATGGTTTGGAACAATTGTATGGGTTTACATTTTAAACAATATAAAAGCAGTTAAAAATGCGATTAAATATATACAATAACAATATAAAACAAAAGCAACTTTTAATATTATTGAAACGATCTTTTTTTTTTACAATTTTTTTCAAGAAATTTCAGTTTGATTTAGTGGTAAGTATATTGTTCTTCCTAATCATTTTTCTAGTGATTCTTCTGCATAGCTGTTTTCATAACGGTACTAGATAGAACTTGCGTATATAATTAACATTTAAAAATACATTTAATTGCACAGATACGATCTTTAATGAAGATATTCCAGTCCCGTGTAGTCCTCTTTCTCCCATTGAGTTGCAACAGCAATCGGCTCTCTTTTCTTCCCAATTGACAGCCCTACAAATTACAGCCCATCGTTACACACTGAAATTATTCGACTCTCACAGCTTGATAATTAGCGTTAAGACTCCACTGAGAGTCTTATGGTGATAAGTGGTAGCCATTTCAGCTGACAGCCAGTGCAACTGGCCATTACCTCACTCATGTGGGGAGGAGGCATGATTTTTGTACTTCTTTCGGTACGGGGATCGATGCTTTGAATGCCCTGCTACGAAGTGGGAAAACTTTCGGCATGGAATAACAGTTGAAATCTGATAGCAGTTCACCAGAGATCTTTTAACGATGTTCTCCAATAAAACTCAAAAGAAATACTTAAATTAAGGGTGCCACTCCGTAGTCTTGAATATTTTCCGGCCCGTTAGATTTATCACACTTTTACAAAATATATATTCATTTCATAATGACCAAAGTAGTGAAAGCCAATGGATTAAAAAAATTCATTATGTATGCATCCATATATTCAAAAATGACATCAAATATGCAAAAATAATAATAATAACAATAAAACTTACAGCTGCAAATATTTTGAAAGTCGATTCAGTAATTTAGAGTTAGACATATACAACATAATATTTGAAATATATTCATCTCGCTTTCATGTTGAAATCGTGTCGACCCCATAATAACTCCAAATGGAATTGGTTGACTTACAATGCAATATTGAATTAAAACGCATTTTGAAACATCAGAATCAAAAATAGATTTTTATAACACTTTACGTCACAAAGAGAAATTTTTCAATTTCAGAAATATGGTACAAAAAGGTTGTTAGCGCCTTTGCACCTGCGAATCGTTTTCTTCGAAAATAAAATTGACCCTACACAAAACACGCTCAAACATAATGGACTCAACATTATTACAATGTGCAAATACCCAAATTGAGATCGATTTTCAACTGACAGCCAGTGCAACTGGCCATTACCCACTCACGTGACGTTTTTTTTTTTGGGGGGTTGTCGCTCTACGGTCATCTTTGCACACTTTAGGCTAAACAGACCGGGACCTAAAGTTTAACGTGGATTCGGCGTTGAACCACCAACAAACATCCATGCCACCGCCAGGATTCGAAACTGAAGCCTTCAGTACCACTAGCGCTGAGACAATTGGCCATCAGGCCGCTACTCATGTGGGGAGAAGGCGGTTTTCAGCATGATTTTTGTACTTCTTTCTGTACAGGGATCGATGCTTTGAATGCCCTGCTTTGAAGTGGGAAAACTTTTGGCCTGGGATAATAGTTGAAATCTGATAGTAGTTCATCAGAGATCCTTTAACTATGCTCTCCAATAAAACTTATAAGAAATTCTTAGAAACACTTAAATGATTAAAACGTTGAATCGAAATCATTTTTCAATTCCTTCTATTAGCTCATACTCTCCCTAAATATATATCTTGTTCAAATTTTCAATCGTTCATAAAATACTTTTTTATTCATTCACTCAAGTTCAAACACATTTTTTTTGAACTGGTAGTGGGATGGTTAATACAGTTTTTTCAAATATTAATTCCTAATTAAATTTAATTAATTAATTTTAGTTTTTTTAGATTTAAGTTGCATATATCTAGCAATAGATGGCGCCAGATAAACTTAAAAAATGAATGAAAATTATTTATAAAGGACTTTCTGCAATAGAGTGAAAAAAAAGTAGCAATTGACTTAATTTTTTTTTTTATATATTACTTCTTGATAATGAATGTGACAAGGGGTAAAGTAAAATGTTTGTTACATGTGTAATACATTTTTTTGTAAGCCACAAAATTTAAACATTTAACATTTTTATATATGAGTAGATGGACTACTCAAGGATGTGCCTCAGATTAATCACAAAAACAGAACCAGGCATTCGAACTGCATTAACAGAGGGCACCAAGCCGGACTTTTCCGACATTACCCAACAAATGCAATCGCATTGTTCACATTAAATTCTAATCAGAAATGTGATTTCGTAATTTAATTTAAAAATATACACTCAAGAGCCAAAACATTATGACCACCTGTCAATAACGAGTTGGCTCACCTTTGGCGCGCAATACAGCTTCAACCCGCCTTGGCATGGATTAATACCGCCACTTAATACCAGTTAAATACCACTTCCACCTGATCACGTGCCTTCCACGTCATCCAGGCGAGTTCACTGCAAAATGCAGGGGGGTCATAATGTTTTGGCTCTTGAGTGTATGTATATTGTTTAAAATAAATAAATTGATTTTTGGCTGCACACATATATTATATATTAAATTACATCTTTGAACAACCTTTAATTGCTTTCATATTAGGGGCTGGAGATCAAAAAAAGTTTGTGGATGGCTGATATAGATTACTAGCTGTCTACCCAATGTTACCTGAGTATTTACTTTTTCGCTATATTTTTGTTAGATAGGAGAAATGTAATGGGACAGGAGAATTAATGTAGTGTAAAATTCCCTTGAGCATATACGGACCTTACGTTTCCTTTAGCGCATTCTTAGAGTCATAAAGTAGAAAACACTGATACAATCGACCAAAATAATAATAAGTCTTGTTTTGTTGTTATCGTGTCCATGAATTTAAAATATTATTATCAAAGTTAAATCAAGTCAAGTCTTCACGTTAGCGGCCACTAGCAATGGCGCCGCTTCACTATACAGGGCTTCTCTTAAGAATAATAAGTATTATTACAATAAAATGAAACTGACTTATTTACTAATTTGAACAAAATTAAAATTATTTTACAAAAAAGACTCCTTCCAATCATCTTATTTTACTTTTAAATTCTTAATTCTTTAATAGCATGCCGGGTCATATTTGGATTACAGAATCCACTTTAAATCACCTATCTTACAATAACCATCCTCCTTATTTTAGGATGGGCGATTTATATACATCTTGACACTGATATTTACGATTTTCTCCTACATATAAAAAGTTTAAAAGAGGAGCATTTAAAATTTGTGGAGGGAAAATTTCAATAAACCATTACATCAATTAAACAAAGCTTTCAAAACACACTTTTAAATGTATAAAGATTCTTCACTTCTTCTTCCGCCTAAAAAAAAAACCTACTTTGAAATGTATTTTACGGTGGACACCGAGTGGAGGTGTTCGATTTGGACAGCGTTGTCGACAGATGTCGTTTGTTACTAACCCACTTGCCCCCTTCTCCCCACAAAAATTCTTGATTCACATAGGAAATTCAAAGAGATGTGCCCGGAAAATACCGGATAAATTCACTATTATTAGTAACAAAATACATACAAGGTCCTAATGATCTTTGAATAATCGGAAGTCGCACGATGGTTTGCAACGATAATTTCATTTTTGGCGAAAAAAGTCACGAAAAATCAATGCGGTGTGAGCTGGCGCATTCAGTGTTTTCGGTAAAAATCGAGATTTGCGCATTTGAGGCCCAAAATGGAATGGACTGATCTTTTGAAATCCCAATATCATCAACAAGGTCTGTAATTATAAATCGACGGTTTGCAAGCATCAAATCTTTAATTTTGGACGTGAGTTTCGTCGGTTGAAGTGAATGGTCGAACAGAGGGCTCTTCGTCTTCAAACGTGTTCTCTGCCTTTTTTGAACTGTTTATATCACTTGTAAACATTTCTTTACGATATAGGAATGCTCAATGAGTGGCTTCTGCAACATTCCATGCGTTTCCGCAAACAAATTGAATGCGAGTTCTTTTTGCTCAATTATTTGAGACATTTCAAAATGGCACCGTTTGTCAAAGCCAAGCGTAATCTGTATAAATTGAATATTTTGACGGCATATGTTCACACAGATGTGAAATTGCCAATACCTATAAAAAGAAATAAAACATTCAGATAACGATAGTCAAGCTGGAGTTTTCCTTTAAAATGGGTCTTTTTTAGACACAAGAGTCGGAATGGAACAGCATTTAACCTTTACCTTTAAAAGACAACATGGGAGGAATAATTCTTTAAGGTGCAACAAGCAAGGTGGGAACATGTCAGGGACAACCCTTTAACCTTTTTCTTTTTAAAGAACTTTTAAAAGAACCACACAACAACCCAATACGGGCAGTTTTTAATGTACTTACAAACCATGGGTAAGAAATTTATCAATATTAAAGAAAAACAGTATGAATAAACTTTCCATTAATTTTTTTTTTTTTTATTATTTCATTCAGCACGAAATACCAATAAAATTATTTTATTAAATTGATTCTAAATTATTAATTAATAATCAATGCAACTTAAACCAACATTGCAGATAAATCTGAATTAAAACTTCAACATTAAAACAAGTAATTGTACAACTAGTAAACAAGTAAACATTTAGGTCAGTTCCTTTTTTTTTCACTATACTACAGAAAAGTCCTTGAGAAATAATGTTGAAATTTTCCTCTTACATTTGGAGCCATCTATTGGTAGATATTTGCAACATAAATCTAAAAAAATTTAAATTAATTAATTAAATTTAATGAATGAATTAATATTTAAAAAAACTGTATTAACATCCAGTGTCATCCACTACAAGTTCAAAAAAAAAAAAATGTATTTGAACTGGAGTGGATGAATAAAAATATTTTATTAAAGATTGAAAATGTGAACAAGATATATATATAGGGAGAGTGTGAACTAATAGTAGGAATTGAATAATCTCTACCAGCAAGCCATCCGCCCTTCCAATAATACGATGAGAAACAAACATACAATAATAGCAGCGAAACAGCTCTGGCAAATCGAGCTGAGAGCTGCTTTAAGACTCTGGGAGGAATTCGCAATTTGTCAGGATCCAGCGCCGTTATTTACCGATCCGGGGCAACTGTTTCCCTGAAACGATCGCATCCAGTCGCCAGCAATGCAGCTCGTATCTTTCATCAACGCACGTTTAATGTAAATTTCAGCGTCGGCCAGTGATGACTCGTGGAATTCAATGGCTCGAAACGCATTCAAAATGAAATGGCATTGAAGGTGGACTTGTTTACTACAGGGGTGGTGGCGAGAACCGGAATTGCTGGCTTGAGTACTAATATAGTAGGGAGTGGGTAATGTCCGAGGGGTGACACTATCCCTCTGATTTACTTGAATCGATTCGGATCATGGGCATTCCAAGGCAAACGGAGCGAATGCCTTTCGTACTACTGTGTCCAAAAAGTAAGGCCAATTTTCAATTTAAAATTCCCGGGTCTTATGGAATTTTAATTTCTTTTTCTCTTTTTTTAGATCGCTGGCACTGTCTTTGACGTCTGTGTGAAGTTTGACGTCAAGATATTCATTAGTGTTTGAGTTACGTTTGGCTTTGTGAGGCGCTAAAACTGATTCGGGGTTTTTTTAAATGTCTGAATTGATTGAGCAAAGAATCAGCTTTAAGCGATTGAGCATTAAATTTTGTTTGCGGAAAGGTATAGAATGTTGCAGGAAGCATTCAGTGAGCATTCCTATATAGGAAAGAAATGTTTACAAGTGGTATAAACAGTTCAAAAGAAAGCAGAGAATACGTTGAAGACGTAGAGCCCTCTGATCGACCACCAACATCAGCCGATGAAGCTCATATCCAAAAAATGGAAGATTTGGTGCTTGCAAATCGTCGATTTACAATTAGAGACCTTGCTGATGATGTTGGAATTTCAACAGGATCGGTCCATTCCATTTTGGGCCTCAAACGCGTCAAATCTCGATTGGTACCGAAAACACTGAATGCTCCAGCTCACATTGCATTGATTCTTCGTGACTCTTTCGCTAAAATGAAATCCATATCGTTCCACAACCCCCGTATTCTCGCCGAGCGACCTCTGACAATTCCCTGAACTCAAAAGACCACTCTGGGGACACCGTTTTGAGTCGATTGAAGATATTCAACATGAATCGATGCGCACTTTGAAGGTCATCCCTACCGATGACTTTCTAGCATGCATTAAGGATTGGAAAAAAAGTTGTCATAAGTGCATTGTTTCCAGAGGGGATTATTATTATATTAGGTTATTAGATATCATTATTATTATATTATCTATGTTTACAGATAAGAATAATAGCAAACACAATAATAATAACTCACTATGTTTCTATTTTTCAGCCCCAAAAAATGCCTACAGTGGATCTAAATCTAATATAGGGATATATAATTTTATATGCGGCCCGCGGATTTATGATGCCTTTCCAAAGTGGCCCGCAAGATCGTTTGGGTAGGCCACACCTGTTTTAATTGATTGAAGTTAAAAATATGCTGTCAGAACTTCACAAACAATGCCTTCATTTCTTTTTTTTGCCATCCTTTGGTCAGACACATCATGCCCCAGCCATTTAGTTATATCCATGGATCACTAGCTAACCAATCAGCTGGAACACCGCTATTTGCAGTCGTACCACTTTCTCCCATTGACAAAATGATAAATTTGAGCCCATCGGCCATTAATGGGCAAAGCGGCAATGAGCCCGGAGGTCTGCCGAGAGATTTATGGGCCGAAATTGACGGAGTTTAAAGGCGCAACGCCTTTTAAAGTTAATATTGATTAAAATCTTTGTCATCTGCCATGGCTAACGCAATGGAGCCCCGAGTGAGCGATGGTTTTTAGACTGCGTTAATTGCCGAGCAGGTGTTAGTGTTGGGAAGATTAGCTGCTTTGTAGAGCTTGCTCCAAGGATTAACGATGCAAGATAATGAATATTTTATAAAAGTAGAAGCAACAATTGTAAATATAATTTGTAATTATTGCCTTTTGAATGAAGTCCTTAAGTAATTAAACAAAAAAATACACAAATTTTGACCACTGCTACATTAATTACAGCTCCTTGTTATGTACTATTGCCTGTTGTTCTTGCATTTAATTAACTGATCAGGCCAAATTAGCAGATTTAACAGGAGGAGTTAACGTCACCGTAAATTTGATTTGGTTTATCGTTCTACGGTCATTTTGTGCACACTTTGGGTAGATTAGGCCAAGATCTACAGATTAATGTGGATTCCGAGCCAAAACAAAATAAAAGTGTTAAAGGTAAACATCCATGCCACCGCCAAGATTCGGACCTAATGTACAAAAGGCCAGAGCCATTGGTTATTTGCCGCAGTCACTGAAAAGATAATATAGAAACTTGTTAAATATTAAATAATATTATTATTTAATCATTTATGAATTTACTATCTCTACTGTTTCTTATTTATAAATAAAAAGGGGCTCATACTACAAAATTACAACACATTTTTTCTGCATGAATTGTAAATATTCATATGAATATAGTGGCGCAAATACTCACTTCTAATGTACTCGCGGCCTGATGGTCAAATAGATAGCACTCTGGCCTTTGGTATCACAGGCTTCAGGTTCGAATCTACCGTTGGCATGGATATTTGTGACTGGTTTAAACTGTAGGCAATTTTAAACTGTAGGTCCTGGTTTGTTAAGCCGTCGTGCGTACAAGATCACCGTAGAGCGAGAAATCAAAACCTAATGCACACGGGTTTATTTAATTGATATGCCAAATTAGAATCTTTATATCTTTATGAAAACTTTCTAATGAGTGAATATTATTTTTTAATCTTTTACGAATTTCTCATCGAAACTGTTCCGTTTTTATTAATTAAAAGTGAACAATAAAGCAAAATTTTAAAATATTCTTTATATAACTAACGATTAACGATTAACGTGATTAATTTTAACAATTAACATTATTCTAATATTATTTTATTATTTTAACGATTAACATGATTCTAATGACGCAAATGCTAAATTTTTAAATGTTATCTCTTAATGCGGACATTTAACTGATTACGTTAAATTAGCTTTTAGAAACTATAAAAAGGTACGTATTTTAGGTATTATAGGAACTTTTTACTACAGAAAATATTTTTCAATTTTATGCGAAATTCTCATCTGAACTCTATCGTACTTAAAAATTCAAAATGACTGATAAAAGAAAGCTTTAACATATTTTCATGCATGTTTTTCAATCATTGTTAACCAGTGTGTTATTGTGTATTTCTTTTCATAAATTAAGAAAAAATATAAAAATATTAATAGTTCATGGGAAAAAAAAACTCCAGAAGATACAAAATTTGAATTTGTTCAATAAAGAAGTAATGAATAAACTGCAATATGAAAAATGAAGGTGTCCAGAACAGGAATTTTTATTATGTGTGAATACTTCTGGGATTTGTAGACTTTGCAAAATTCTCTAATCACTAATACTACATCTAGATCAGAGAAGGCCAACCCAAATGATGTTGCGGGTCACTTTGGAAATATGTCATAACTCCGTGGGCCGTACGTAAAATTATATATCCCCATATTAAATTCTGACCTACTATAGAAATTTTTCTGGAGTGAAACATTGAAACATAATGAGTAATTATTATTATTGTGTTTACTGTTATTCTTACATGTAAACATAGACAATATAATAATAAGGATACTAAACGCACATTGTAAAGAAATCTATAACACTAAAAATGAAACATAAAAAATATATAAATATAAACGAAAAAAAAAAAATGAAATCATTCAAAAATATTTATTTTACGAGTGCGATATTTGTTTCTCCACTTAATATACTTTACTAATAATAATGCATTCATTCAGGCCCCTTTCATTAATATATTTTACTAATAATGCAAGTTGGAAAGGATATCCCTTTGAATCTATTGATAAACTAAGTGTAGTTGTTAACAATTCAGGCATTACGGTCATATATAGTATTACATAAGAAACCAATTTGCGTGTAAAACTATAATGGTTACAATCTGTATATACATTAATTTAACTAAGGCTTGTTCTATGATGCTAAATTTAATGACATATAGGTTTATTCTGTCATTTGGTTACCACTCTGTTATTTTGTAATGATCAAGTCTAGGAATTTCACAAATCTTTTAAGTTGTACTGCCTATATAGTGCGATGGTGTCCGGCTATAAAAAATGAAGCAATGATAATCTTTAATAATTTAATAATTTTAAATTAATAATTATTTTTTGTAAATTTTGTTATTAAAAATATCGATGGGAAATGCTAAAGAATGAAAAGGATATCGTAACTGTGAATGCAAACTATCTGATAAGGAGGAAAATTATCGTTTGGCAAATTGTAAGGGAAAAATTATTTTTAATAAATAAATTGAACCAAAAGCGGTAACAACTTGGACTAAGAGTCTGGTTTGCTCTGTTTTCAACAGTCAACTGTGCTTATCTAAAGATGGTCACTACATCACTGATGTCACTAAAAAGGGACATAGAACCTACTATATTAAGTGTTCCAAGATGCGCATCATGAGTTCGCAGACTATAATTTAACTATTCTGCGAACTCATAACTGTAAACTTATAAATAAAACAAGCAATATTTGTCATGTACTATAGTATTCTCAAGAACATTATTTTAAAATCAATGTTAATTTTTCTCATAATTTCGGCAGTTAATTTTTGAATATATGGATGCACAAATATTGTATTGGTTTTCACTACTTTGTCCATTAGAAAATAAATATATTTTGTAAAAATTAGATAAATCTCACGGGCCGAAAAACATTTTCACACAGCAATATTCTAGCACAGGCCTTCTAGCACAAGTGTTGGCCACGACTGTGTTAGATCTAATAAATATATTTTTTATTTATTAAATTTAAATATAATATTAATTCCCCGTCGTCTAGAATTTCTAATCTCAATTTAATTTCTAAGATTCTTTCATATGTAATTCTTATTTACAATATAGAAAAAAAAAAAAAAAAACGATTATTATTTTTTTTTTCTGTATGACAGTATTTTTGTGTAAAATAATGAATTTTCAATAATTCAAAAGTGAAAAAAAATATTAAAGACATTTTGAATAGATTGACACAGAATATTTGCTAACACCAACATCGGAAAAGTTAACTATAATTATCCAATATTTTCTCACCTCATGCATTTTAAGATTGTGACGATATATCGCCAAACAGATGCTTCAAGAGTAAGAGATAAAAAAAAAAAAAAAAAAAAGAGATATAGGAACGAGGTACTTGAAATCGCTGGAGATTTTTAAAATACCATTTTGTTCTTTTTACGGCACGACATATGGGTGGTTGCCATGACAACGGGGAAAGCATTAAACTTTATCTTTAGTAGTCATGCTTTCTGTGTTGGAGTTCCGCGGCAGACGATAGGCAAAATGGCAAGACGATAGACTTTATCGTTTGTCGCATCAATGATTTAGAAGAGAACGAAATGGCTCTTTCAACACTTACCAAAGCGTGGACTGAATTCATTTCACTTCAAATTTTGCTCTTTCTTTTATTTATTTTTTTTACCTTCTGTAACGGGAAAAAAAAAAAAAAAAAAAATTTTTTTTTTTTTTTTCTTCCTTTTTTATTATTCTTTTGTAGTATTTTTAGAGAACTAAACTTTCGATGGGTTCCAAAATTTATTTCTATGTTCGAAAAGGTTTATGACAATATGCACTAGATGTATTATTACGTATTCATTTCTTCTATAACTGAAAAAAAAAAAAAAAATTTTATAGTTATGTCAGAAATTTGAGGTTTTTGTGGGATAAAAATTATTTTTAAATGCTTTGATTAGTACAGCAATTAAAACTAATGAATTTCTGACTGATGATATTTCAAATCCTACTATTAGCTCCCACTCTCCCTATATATATCTTGTTCAAATTTTCAATCGTTCATAAAATACATTTTATTCATCCACTCAAGTTCAAATACATTTTTTTTTTTAATCTTGTAGTGGATGACACTTGATGTTAATATAGTTTTTACAAATATTAAAAATTTCTCTTTTTTAAAAAATATTTAGCAGTATATAAGTTTAGGAAAAAATACCGTCAGTGACGAAGCGTGTAGATCGCTTGAAAAATTTCTTTTTCAGATTTTTTTTCATTCTGGATTCTAGTCTTGAGTGAGAGAGATGGAAAGTGTGTATGTGAGAGAGAGATATAATTTACTTAAAAAAACGAATGACAATTATTTATAAAGGACTTTCTGCAATATAGTGAGAAAAAAAAGTAAGAATTGGCTTTAAATTTTTTTTTTTTTATTACTTGTTGTTTCCTTGCTCCTAATTTGTGTTTGAAATTTACAGTCATCAATTAAAATGTCATTTCCCAAACAAAAATATTTAAAATTATTCAGTATAGTATAAAACGGGGGTGGCCAACCCACGACCCGCCTTGAAATTTTTTCGGCCCGTGACATTTATCACACTTTTAGAAAATATATTTATTTTATAATGGCCACAGTAGTGAAAAACAATGTATTAAAAATGTATTATGTGTGCATCCATATATTCAAAAATTAACTATTAAAAATATTTTAAAAATAATATTCTTGAGAATAAACGATAGATATGGCCTGTTATTGACTGTCAAATTATATTCTGCGAACTCATGATGCGCCCTAGATACGCCTAGATCTCTAGACACGCACAGTTGATTTTTGATAGCAGAGCAAACCAAACTCATTTTCAAATTGTTAGCTCTTTTGGTTCAACTTACACCTGCGAATAGATTTTTCCTAAAATGAAATTGACCAAATACAAAACAAGCTCAAAACATAACGGACTCTCACCTGCAACATCCATTACGATGTGCAAATACCCAAATTGAGATCGATTTGCAAAAGTTAAGAGTGGAGAAAGAAATATCGCACTAGTAAAATAAACATTTTTTTAATGATTTCATTTTTTTTTTTTTTAATTTTTTATATTTATATATTTTTATATTTCATTTTTAATCTTATATATTTCTTACAATGTGCGTTTAATATCATTATTATTATATTATCTGTGTTTAGATGCAAGAATAATAGCAAAACACAATAATAATAACTCACTATGTTTCAATTTTCCACTCCAAAAATTGTCTATAGTGGGTCTAAATCTAATATAGGGATATATAATTTTATATGCGATTTTTATATGCGGAATTAGGATACATTTCCAAAGTGGCCCGCAAGATCATTTGGGTTGGTTATGCGTGATCTATATATTCCTATCTTAAAAAAAATAAATTTGCCAAAATATTTCATATGCGTCAAAATTATGAAAACTAATTACATTAACTGCATTAGCACAATTTGATACATTTCATTTGCAACAGAATGTCATCATAAGCATAAAGAATGTTACTTTAAGTGTCGTCATTCTTTTCATCAACACAACAGAAAAGAGCAGCTGCAATAATTGCAGTTGCACAATTTATGAAGCGGTATCCTACTAAGTGTGAACAGAGGTTGCAAATGCTAAACATAGAAGCCTGAAACTTTTGTTTTCATTTAGTGTGTCTCCAGATGGCTGGGGAAAGGGCATTATGTTTTCTTCCCCCTACCCCGACTTTTTTTCCATTTGGACTCGTGGCAAATTGCAGAAAATACGACACAGGGCCATATGGCCCAATGTTTACGCTGAGCGGTCGGCATTTCACAATGTTGCCACAGCGTGCCGCAGGCTGTGTAGTACTTCTGTTACTGCTGCTTCTTTAATGGAAACATTTATTGCTGATTTTCGTGGTGTTGTGCTACTTGACTTGCGAAAGTCGAGTTGCTTATACTGCAGATATTAAATCCAGATGTAAATCCACACTTTTTATTCTTACTCCGCTTAACATGATAAGCATACTGATAAGAAGAAAATTTGTTTCGGTGCAAGCAAAAAATCAATATTAACATCATTAGATATGTATACAATCTTTTGGTACAAAATGATGATTATATTATGAACAAACATTGTTGGCAAAGAGAATATTTTTGTTAGACATAAGCGATTTGTTATAGAAGTCTAGTGTACGTAAGGTGACCGTATCTTAAATATTTATTTTATATAAATATATAATGGGATGTCTACAAATATTAAGTAATAGTATGTGGATTCAAAAACTTACAGTTCTTCGTAATTTTGATGTAATAACAAAAAGTACATAACGCATGTCTTCTTATGATTTTCTAAGAACACATTTGCTTAAATATTTTTGGAGTTGATTTCGAAAAATGAATCTCTTGAACTGGATTTCTTAAAATTTTCTTTTTGTTCTTAACACAGCTTAAAGAGTTGCGGTCTTCAATTTGTGTGTGTGTTTTTTTTTTTTCTCATTCGGCCACGAGGTTGAAAAATTACCATTTCTGCTGTTTGGTTTGGTTTTTGGTATACCGCTCAACGATCATATTTTGAACACTTTTGGTTAATTAAATCGAGGCCTACTATTTATCATGGATTCCGAACCACTATCAAAAATCCATGCCAACGGTAGGATTCAACCTGAAGCCTGTTGTACCAAAGGCCAGAGCGCTAGTCAATTGGCCATCAGGCCACCCATTTATACGTAGGCATTAGTGATAGGCAGGAATAAAATCTATTCAATGAATTATACGAAAGTTCTTATGATTCAAATTATTTGTCTGAAAGGATTCCACTCAACGACTTTCGATTGAAACACTCCCAGAATTCCATTTGATCACTTTTAATGGTGTAATATAGAAAAATTGCGAATGTTCATTCAATATATTCGTAACATTTGAATTTCTTTTAGATTATTTTTATTTATCGTTTTTCAAAAGAATTTTATTGTTTGCTAAAATTCGCCTTTTATTATTTACGTTAAAACGATATTAAAATCAATAAAAGATAAAATATATAATAGGAGATCTTACAGTTTCTTTCTTTTTGCAACAAAAATATAAAGTGAGAGGAGACAAAAAGCGAATGACAACAAAAGTTAAGATTCTTCAATGGCGCGACAGCCCTAATGGTGTTCTAAGACCTTCTGCCTAGTAGATTTCAAAACATAAGACTTTTTGCTTCTTTTTTACAGGGTAGAGTTGTCCAGTCATATTAGACCAGGTCCTATGGTTTAAAAAGTAGATTCGAGCCCATTCAACCATTCATTGAATTGCCGAGACTCGAACACGAAAAACCTGTGGTTCTGAGCGCCAGAGCGCTAGTCATCATTCCCCTGTCTTATTACATCGTCATCATCAGAGGCGCAACAGCCCTAAGGTGTGTCAAGGACTTTACCTACGGGCAGATTCAAGACTTGAAATGTTTTTCTTTTTACGGGATACAGTTGTCAGCCCTAAACACTACTAGACAGAGAGTTACGGTTTAAAATGAATTCCAAACCACTACAAGCATTCATGACACCGCCAAGATT
>BPLR01018857.1:0-26167 GCA_021605095.1 Caerostris extrusa
GATATCGGTCTTGGCTAGGTTGCACTTTGGTCGACCTGATGCTGGTGGTCGGTGGACATCTCCCGTTCTTTGAAACCTCTGCCACAGTCTTGGAGATCACAGACTGGTCCACATTCAAAATTCGAGACACTTCGGTTTGTGATCGTCCGATTCCAGCATTCCAGCTCATTCTTCCTTTCGCAAACATGTCCAATTATGTCTTTGTGCCATCATTCACCTTGTTTGATGGTTAATAACATTCCTTCTTCGCACAGCAGTTGCACGAAACTTGTCTGAACTGCCTATGCTGCGTGAATTGGTTTCTCTGCGTTCCGACATGCGCAGGTGTTTCGCGCAGGACATAGTCGGTTGAAAGTTTGCATAAACCCAATGTTTTTCTTCTCCCAATTAATATCCGCAAGAAATTTGGAATAATTTTACGAATATTTACTCCAAGTTTTTCACATTTTACGATTTATGCTTAACGTTTGGACACCAGTGTATATTGTAAAGTAAATTCAAATTTTTTATCATATGAAAATGAATACAAAAATTTTAAATTATTAGAAACAAAATAATAATTAATTAAATATTATATGCGTGTTTGTTCAGATACTTCTTTTTTGCAAATGACTAGTACATCATACAGATGACGTAAAATAGCTTTCTTTTTAGAGGCATCTACAGCTGAAATAAATTAACATACTTTGATCAACAACATGTGGAAGCATGGTAAGATGAATTAAAAAATTGGTATTGAAAGTCAACTATAAAGAGATTTATATGTGGATGTTCCGTGTACCTACTAAAAGTTTTGTACATTCTTGGTAGATTTTATTTCGCTTAGTTCCCCTGCACATACCCATGTGACTTTTAGCTGAAGAGGCATCTTAAATCCATTTTTCATGTTATTGACATTACAAACATGCTTTCTTGAAAGAGACGAGCTATTATAAACGTCCAAAACTCTTATCGATGGCATTTGGCAATAAAGTGTTTGTTTTTTCAGAACTCACTTTCTCAAATACCGTGCCCTGACTGCATATGGAATTCGGTTTAAATGCAGATATATCAAAACAGACAATTATTATATTCTCCACCCATTCCACTCAACATTTAAATATAAAACATCAAACAATGTCAACCATCTTTGTATAGGGTTAAATCTGCTACACTTTTGCTGATCTATTGGGAAGTTCAACTGAGAGGCCTGGTGGACATTTGCATCACCTTACTGAATCAGGTAATCCGGATTCAAAACACGAAAGTGTAACTTTTAAACGAAAGATTCCAAGCTGCGATTAGCTTTGAGAAATACATAATGGAATATATTTTCATTTGATAAAAGATAAAGGAATTTAGGCAAATCCCTTGTTAAATTTTATTCAAAGCTAAGAGGTTATTGTAGCAAAAAGCCCTGTTGGATCCTCCTCGATAACTTTGAATCTGCTGGGCACAGCTACTATATCCCACATCCCACTACTGCCGCACCGTGTGTGAAATGAAGAGTTTCCAACGAAAAAAGCTCAGGATACGCTCCCCCACAAAAAAATTAAAAATTATATGTATTATATTCAGGTATCAGAGGCCTGATGGCCAATGGCTAGCGCTCTGGGCATTCGGTACCACAGGTATCGGGTTCAAACCCGGCTTTGCCCATGGGTGTTGTAGTGGTTCGGAATCCGTTTTAAACAGTAGGTCCCGGTCCTAATAGGATCGTGCAAGGCGTTGCGGAGGCATTGCACTCCGCGTCCGTGGCTTACCATCAAGTTACACGCGCCCCCCTGGGTAATGCAAAGTAAGTAACGTCTGTGCAGCGCTTCTTGCCTTAAGGCATCCAAGATGTCCATGTCTAAGTGTCAGCTGCATTCGAATAAAAAATATTCTTATATTAACAAATAAAATTCGAGCAAAAACCGAAAATTACAAAGGAAACAATGGCAAGTAAATTTTTTAAAAACATCGTTTATTTTTATTAGTGCCATCTCAATAGTAACAAACAATTTCCATTAGCAAAATCCATCAGTAATTCTTCACTGTGTAAGATTTTTAAAAATTATTAATAAATTTAATAAAAAATCCTTAAGTTTTTTAAAACATTTTAGTTGACAATAACGATAACTTTCAAAAGATTTAATTTATGCTCTTTGTAATGAAAAGATACTACACATTTAAAAGGTTTTCAAAAGTAAAGAATTTTAAAAGCGGAATGCTGGCGTTATAACTAATGTTCACAAAAAGTGCCTTTGTTAATATGTTTCGATGATTCTTCCTTCTGTTAATGTTAAGCTTATTTTAATAGTGAAGCTTCATTAGCTAACATTTAGTTCCAGATTACTTATTATCTTGAAGAAAAAAATTCCAGTTAATTTTATTATTTATTTTAATTGATATCACATTTGTGCTATTCTTCTCTGTAATAATGAAGAAGTATTTTACTTAAATGGCATTTTATTGTTTTTTTCTTGATTTTTTACCAATAGAAAGTTAAGAACAGACACTACTTGAACACTGCTAAATGAAACAGTATTTTTCAAGAAAAGTAATTTTTTTTCCCAACAACATACTTGTTTTAAGCCTTATGTCCTGCGTTTCATTTTTTTGCCAAATATAAATTTTGATAAAATTAATATTTGGGAACCTTACTTTCAGATAAAACACCTCATTAAAAAATGTTAAAATAAACGTTAACGAGCCAGAAGTTCTTTTTACTGCTTTCATCTAGAATTTTTTTTACTTTACTTTTTGATATACTTTATTACTTTCTGTAGTGTTTAATCATCAATTATAAAATAAGAATATAGAGATAAGTTATTTAAAATTTAAAAATCTACCGTAATCTGCGATGCTTTTACTTTAGTGGAATGATTTCAGTGGATAAATTTATTAAATTAATGATATGCATAGAATTGGAATATTTTTTATAATTATTTAATTAATAGAATATTTTTTATAATTACTTATTACATTGAAATATTTTTATCATTATTAAATTCATTTGAACATTTTTATATTGCATTGGAATATATTTATATTCTCATATTTAATACATTAGAATATTTTTTATTCCATCTCTATATATATATATATAAAGAAAGATTGTTTGTCTGTTTGTTTGTGTTTTTAAGACCTAGAAACTATAACATTTAGACAATCAATTGTTTTCTTTTAATTTATTATAATTTTTTCATTGTTAAAACAAGGCATTATATTGTTATACTACACAAAATATGGTATAGAAACATCTATATAACAATTTTTAACGACATTGCTTAGCAATTTGTTTTTGTAAAGTTCTTGGGATTAAAAGAAACATTACATCATTTTTTCGAATATATTTTTTAAAATTCAATTATTTTGAGGTAGATCATGTCTTAGAGAAGGAAAAATTAATGGCAGATTGAATTAAATATTTGTAAATTGAAATAGCTAAAACGAATTGGTATCTTAAATTGTTGAAGAAGGACTTGTTTATGAATAATTTGCTTCCAAGAAATACAGAGTAAAATATTCCTCCTTTCTATTAATTAAACACTATTGTTCTTCTATTAGATATATTCAAATTTAAAATGAAATATTTGCAATTTCCAAATTAATCTTTATTTTAAAATTAATTAAGTAATTAATTTTTAATTTTTAATTTCATTTGAATTTATTGAGTTTTAATATATTGCATTTAAGCAATTTATTAAAATAAAGCTGAGTTATGTTCGCTTGTATTAAATAATTACACTCATGTCCATAAATTAAGAATAATGAAGTTCAGGCAAAGAAAGAGACAGAAGCAAAACAAATTTGACTTATTTTGTAAAGTCTATTTATTAAACAAAAAGGTAAAGAGCAAAAAAGATGCTATATGTTTGACATAATTAATAAAATTGCGTTTTTTACTCCCTGAGAATTTCAAAAGGAACCTATTTACAAAAACAGTATAACATGGTTAGTATGATGGTTAATATGGAGTATGTCTCCCGGACGATGCAATACAGGCCTACAACGCCTAGGCATGCTGAGTATCAAAATTATCAATCTGATCTTGGGGAATATTACACCACTCATCAAGCAACGCCCTCCGAAGTTCCGGTTGACAGGTGGAAGGGGTTGACGGGCTGCAATTCGTCGGCCAAGCATATCCCACACATGCTCTATTGGATTCAAGTCCGGTGAGTATGCAGGCCAATCCCTACGGGTGATATCCTCCAATTGAAGGCATTCGTCTACAATGTTTGCACAGTGAGGGACGGGCGTTGTCATCCATAAACAGAAATTCAGTACCCATGGCGCCCCGAAACAAACGTACATGTTGTTCCAGAATGACATCCCGATAGATGTGGCCTGTCATCGTTACACTCTGAACATGCAGGTCGTTCTAGAACCAAGAATAATTCCTCCCCAAAAGGGCCATCCTGCCTACTCCAGGTTAATCACAGGCGATAGTGAGTTGCGGTAAAGTGGAACACATCTGACAGGCCTACGAGCATATAGACCAATGTGCCGTAAGCGTCTGTACACGATCTGCCTTGAAACTGTCGTACCGAGTAGCTGAAGAGATCTTTTGACGAGACAGGTCTGATGCTGTGCTCGTCTGTTTCTTTTGGCAGTAACTGCTAAATACCTGTCCTCATTCGGCGTTGTAACTCGGGGGCGACCTGTGCTATAACATCTACTCACATTACCATCATCTTGGAATCGTTTGCCAAAGCCTGGAGATGACACTCTGGGTGATTCAAGTTCCTCGGATACTTCCAGCTGGGTACGTCCACATTCCAGTCGTCCGATAATTCCTACCACGTAAAAAATCATCCAAATGCTTCCTTTGGGCCATAACTATGCGGTTATTGCACTGAAAGGCTTTTAAAGCGCTTGTGAACAATTTTACTTCTTTGCCACCATTCCTTATCTACCCCTCTCTTACACTCTCGTCATTGTGACGACGTACTATCCGCGCCATCTGGTGGTTTCCTGTAGTTTGCATATTCTTCTTCAGATGTGTGTGATAATTCTACAGGTGAAATTTTATTTTAGAGTTCAATTTCTGTGTGATTTTGAATTATCCTTAATTTATGGACATGAGTGTAAATAATATTCATGCAATTATTTATTGTGTTTTAAAAAATTAATCATATATACCGAAGCCCGTTAGCTCTGGAAAAATATTGAAATGTTGACCGATAATGGATGAAGATCAAGTTTAAATCTTTGTATAAACTATAATTTTATAATAAGTTTCATGCTTAGGTAGTTATTTGCTTATTATGCTTTTTTTAAAAGTTTTATACATGCAAATGCCAATAGTAAAGGAGGCTTATTTTTACTTTTATTTTGCTCAAAAGTATCAAAGCATTTTAGTCATCAAATCATA
Organism: Caerostris extrusa; assembly: GCA_021605095.1. Classification (NCBI taxonomy): domain Eukaryota; kingdom Metazoa; phylum Arthropoda; class Arachnida; order Araneae; family Araneidae; genus Caerostris; species Caerostris extrusa. The sequence goes on from BPLR01018857.1 coordinate 5,342, forward strand.
TTATAGATAATTAGATTCTAACTTTGGTTCCAGTAGTTCTTATATTAATGGAACTCGAGCCCATTATCTATGAAATGCATTGAAAGTTTAAAGTTAAAATTATTAAGCTACTAAATTTATTTTAACACTTAAGAAATATTTATTATGTGAGCGTAACAAATCTTAATGGTATGAAAAATAAAGTTGTGAAATTTACATAGGAATTTTCAGTGCTCTTAAGTTAATTTAACTGCACTGCTACTTTTAGAGCACTTGGAATATTTTTAATAATTGTTTTTAAAGTTTAAAAATTATATATTTCAAGAAGTAATTTGAGGAAAGGATAATTATATATTTAAAATTTTGAAAATGTCTTCATCTAAATATAAAAAGTATTAAAAATGGCTGTAATAATTGCAATACAAAATTACGAATTTAGTTTTCATTTTAAATTTGGGATTCTTATTATTGTATCCGTATTCAGTAGTTTATTTCTAATCTAAATTTTGTCTTACAGTTTTTCAGAAATTTTTATTAGGCAAATCATGCTAATATAAAAGTTTTTAAAGTTTTCCTTTGAACACTGTAAATGTTATCATTTTTTTTTAAATTAATTATTAAATGGAAATAAAGTTTTCTATTACATTTTCAGATTTTTAATTTTTAATTTTTAAATCAACTTTTATTTTATTACCTTTTACGATCACATATCCCAATTTTATTACAGAGCACAAGAGGAAAAAACGTCAGTTAATTATCATTATTTATATATATTTCATAAAAGTAGTAAATAATTTATGATAACCATATTAATGTTACAATTGAATTTCTTTTAATACTATCAAACATTAGTTTTTGCTGAGGTTTATGATCGAGAGTATCGTTACTATCTTAAATCAGAATTATGCCTTATGATTTAAGTTGGAAATTTTTAATGTAATCCTTTTCATGTTAGGCCTAGAGGTGTTTTAGCCTCAATAAATTTTAGTAACAATAAATTTTTAATGCTATTATAATACACTAAAAACATTTTACTTAAATTTATTAGACTAGAATTTTTTTTAGAACCATTAATGGAAGTAAGACTTTAACAGCTTTCCTTGTTTCCTTTTCAGAATTTCAACTTTTTAATGTTTCATTAATCTTTTTTTTATTCTCATATATCACGGGACTTGAATCCTAATTTAATCTCAGGGTACATACTTATTAGCACATATTACAAAAGTAATAAATAATTTACGATAACTATTGTAAACATTAATTATAATTATTTCAATACTTTTAGCTATTAGTTTTTGACGAGGTGTTATAACAATAGATAAATCTCAATTAATATCAAAAATCACTAATTAATATCAAAAATATTATTCGTTCTCAACTGCGTATATTTTTAAAATAATGAAACTTTCCAATTGTCTTTTAAGATTGGATAATCAGTCGAATATTCATGCTTTTTCGTTTTAGAAAAAAAAATCCTATTATAATATTGTAAGTTATGTTGGTTATAGCATACCCACCCCCCGATGAAAATTATGGGGGGTGCATTTTGAGCTTCAAATTCTTTGATCATCGAACTTTTCAAGACTTAAAGGGGATTTTATCGAATCCTTTTATTTTACTGGTGAAAAAGATAACTGAAAAAAACGGTGCCTTAGGCGTTTTTAGATTTTTTGTTGATTTTACAGTTTTAGGAAAAAGCAATCCACGTTCTAATATAATTCAATAATGATCATAGGAAACAAATCGATCCATAAAAAACATAAAAATTAATCTGCCAGTATTTGCAGACGGCTTTACAAACAATGGGAACGATAATGAAAAAGAAAAATAATTAAAATAAAAGCAAAAGCCATTAATATTTTTGTGTATGTCCTTATATAACTTTAAAACTGTCAAATAATTGTTACATAACTTGGACCTATTTTTAATCATGGAAGAAAATTTCCCAAGATCCATATTATTTATTTTCATTGTATGCATACTGTTTATTACTTCTTAAAAAACTTATGTCAAAGCCTTGACATTCATTTTAAGTGACGTTAGATAAAAACATTTTAAAAAAGACAAACTTTTGTTTTAAACGTATTCGTAACTAAAAATATCTTACATCCATCAAATATATTTAAAATATCTCCAGTTGAAAAAAAAAAAAAAAAAAAAATACTCTGAAAACTTTTAAGAGCAAAACACTTTTGTTAAAAAGAAGGAACATCATCTCAATTGAAAAAGAACTTTCTATTATGGAGGAACACTTTAAAGGAAACGAAAGATTTTTAATTCAAGTACTTTCTCACCTGGAAGACATCTTAAAGTGGAAATCAAATGATCACTTTGAATTCTTTGTGGCGACGCAAAGTTTTCCCCAAACTTTAAAATGTCATTCAACTTTCAAATTTTGTTTTAACATCCACTAAGTGTGAGTCTTCAAGCCACTCATGTTCTAAAAACTCATTTAGTTATAAATAAAACAGCTCAATTGATAATTAAATTTTCGGATATAATCAAGTAGCATGTCTTGATATTGGTAATCATTGGCGAGAACGTATTTTAATCCAGACGTTTTGTAAAGCTAATAATGAATGAAATTAAATTAATATCGGGAAAAAATATGTTGCATAACAAAAGTTTAATTTATACAACGAATAAAAATTGAATTTGTGCATTAAATTCATTTTGAAAGATATTTCCTTTCATCTGAATTCTAAGAAAGAAACCGTAATCATATTGTAGATTAAATAATAGAAATGTTTGAATAAATCTTTAAATAAGTGTTTTAAAAAGTCTATTTTGCAAATAAATATATATGTCTATAAGCCATATAACTCTGTGAAATAAACAAAATGTACATTATTAGGTGATTTAATTTAAAACTTGAATATAAAAATTTCATCGATACCTTTTTTTCTGATTAATAGTATTTGTCTATGAATAACTCTGGTCTACTTATTAATTAGATAAATGAAAATTGGTTGGCATCATTTTATTTCCAAAAAACTACGTTTACTGTAGGTATAATGAATGGAGCCCAAAATACCTTCACAAAATGATATAACAAACCCTTACTGCTAAAGGTCTATGTTAACGTTTCTGCCTATCTTAAGCTACCGGTATATTCGTTGTATGTAAATATGATTTTTACCAGCAGTCTTTTTACAACGCTAGTTGACTGTAATTATTTTGGAGGGTTAATAATATTTATTTTCATATATTTTGTCTGTATTTATTTGCCAGTTTAACATTTTGGCATACAAAAGGAACCAAATGAAAGACACATACAAGATCCACTTTTAGATTATCGGCGTAATTCAAAACAGTCACATACAATACATATTTAGACAATTAATTCTTTAAATAAATTAATTTCACTGATTTATAGTATCAATTGATATCGCTATTTAAAAATAAAACACTTCGTCCTCTTAAATAAATTATCCAACATAACTAAACTCCCACTATTGGCAGAGTTATTTATTGAGAAAGAAATATTCGAGGTTAGTTTCATTCATAAAAATGATCATTCTACCTCACTAACCCCGCAGTGTTCACCTTTTCTCCTGTTTAAAAATTAAATGACTCACGGCGTTGTCTGGGCTGGTAGATGCATCCAGTCAGTGAAAAAAAATTCTCATTCTTAAATTAAGGAGTTCATGAGTATGTCCAGAATCTTAATTTGATAACTTTTATTTACTTCGCATATTCAATTTTATCAAACACTTATTAAAAAAAAAAATAATACATTTTTTAGATTTCGGCAATTTTTAGTTTTTGTAATTTTTTTCGAAAGAGAACAAAAGGGAAAAGTGCAAAAAATCAAATAATATATCAATCGCAAAATACAGAAACACTTATAATGATTAAGAATTGTGATTTGAAAAATTATATAGATGAAGTTATTGTGAATAAATATTTGTAAATAACAAAATTTAGAAAAATAAAATATAAATAAGACTATATAACTAAATATTAGAGAGAAAAGGAAAATGTATTTAAAAACAATGAAATCACATATATTTGAATAATTGAATAATAAACAATTAACTTTTAATTAAATCAACAATTTATTTTAAATTAAAGAAAAAAATTAATTTAATTCAAGCATCCAATAGATGACGGCCGAAGGCAAAAAAGGGTCTTATTTAATTAAAAGAAATTAATTAAACTAGCATTGGAATATTTTGGTTAGACACAAGAATAACATAAGAGAAAAATTTGAATACCTAATTTTATAGATTTTCAGTTTAAATTACCAAGATGTACAAAGTGGGCTTTTGTTCTTGATAAATTTAGAGGTTAATTGTTGATTCAATTACAATCTAAAAAAAATTAAATCTGAAAATGTTAATTAAAATAAAGTGATAAATGAAGAAGAGTTTTTGGCTTTTATCAATTTTAGCTTATCTACATAAATCATGAAATATTACATTCGATAATTTCTTATTAAAAGAAAATCTTTTTTAATATCACAAGAAATATATAAACACAAGAACGACATTTTCTAATCTGAAATAAACCACCCAAAAGAGTGAGTAATTATGAAATGTTCCGAGTGAACCAAATTACTTTTCTGGTCAAATAATCTTGACGGATGACTCTTTGAACAAACCATTCACTGCATCGCAAGTCGCTTGGCGCTAAATTGTAATTTTAAAGAATTGCACTTCCTTTATTTGACGTCGCTAACATTTCAGCGGGAAATTAGTGTTTTGATAAATTGTGAAACTATCCTTATTTAGGTCGTAGATTTCTTAAAGAATTTAATGAATGTTCTATAAATATTTTGAATGTCTTAATAAAGAATTAATTTTTATTAATTGTATTGATTGTTATTGAAGAGATAACGAACGGTTAAAAAGGGTTGTTTTATATATTATTTGATGGTTTCCTCAGGGTATAAAATCCAACCTATTTATTGGTTATAAATGGGATTTTTCAAGGCAAGGGCTATTTCAATATAAAGCCAAAGAAATACTTGGCATGTTGGCAACTTTAGTGTAAACAGGCAACTACGATTTCATGGAATTATTTCCATTTATAATAACTTCTGTTTCTAAAGATACTTTTACTTGAAATATGCGACTTTTTACTGTTCCCTATAAAACTATTATTTCATTAGAGAAATTGGGAGTGTTAATCATTTGGTTACATGCTTCTTCTCGTACAAGGCTTAACTACCTGTGGCGACAACTGCGACTACAGTTTTATTATTTAACTCTATTCCTTTTATTTGAAGTCATTCAATAAGAATCGCAGCATGGATTTGAACAGCATGGGCACTTCATGTTTCCCGATTCTAATTAACTGTGAACAGCGACGTTGAACAATTTTGCTGCCATTTTTAGAAACTGAAGACAATGTGGATCGTAAATACATTTGCAGCCTACATCCTCGTAACATCTTTTTAAACCTTGTTTACACAAATTGTGTAAACAAGGTTTAAAAAAGATGTTACAAGGTTTAAGTAAGGTTTTTACTGTAAACAAGGTTTTAGAAAAGAGAATAGAAGGATGTCTTTTAAAAGAGATTTCATTTACAGACGAACTTCTCTCATCGATTATTTTACAGTGTTGATCCCGCAGGATTTTCTCTAGAAAGTTTAGAAGAGGTTCCTTCAGAAATTTAGATCGTTCATGTTCTCTGTTAGAAAAAGTTTTCACTAGCCTTTATACACCCTCACAATCAACAAGTCTTTCTAGAAACAACAACAACTCTATAGGCGAAAATATATTGGTCTATTCATCCAAAAGATCAGTCATAATCCATTTTAAAAAATTAATTAATCTTTTAAAATTAATTATTAAATCTCTTAATTGATCGAAAATTGTTATTTTATTGCTGACGTCCAACTTAACAAAGATAATAACTTACAACTCATAATAAAAGTCTTGCCAAGTTTTTATTTTCGTCTTTTGTTAAAATGTTTTAAAAAGCTTAAGAAAAAGAATATTTAAGTACTTTAATCCCTCTACAAGTTGAATGCTGTTTTCAGATTAAGTCTTGGTTAAAAATTTTACCATTATAGCATTTCTGACTTTAAGATATTATAGGGTTGTTAAAAGCATACGTAGAAGCCTTTTTTGAGACTTAAAGTTTCAGTCTGCTCTTTTATAATATGTCATTTACATTCTATGTATATTTATAATGAAAAGGACATCGTTAATTCTCTTTTTCATTCAAATCAGTGCCGTGAGCCAAGGCGGGACTGTAATACAGTAATCTGACTTTTCATTCAAATCAGCGATGATGCTGTAAAAACTCTTCTAAAATAATGAATTTAACTGTAAGGTACTTTTGACGGCTTTCAATTGTAATTAATACAAAACGCCATCTAAATTGGTACACAGGAATCCGTAGACACATACACTTTTATCTAATAGACATATGGAACATGTACGGTTTTTGTTTCATAAGGAGATAATACATTTTTATGTATAATGTATATTGAAACAATACTCTTCCAAACTTATTGTAAAAATAGGCACGCTTTGTAACAATTTTGATATATTTTTATTTATATAATCAGTAAATGTCCTTCATTTGAACTTTAAAATTCAAAGAAATGTTTTCTTAATAATAATCTCAAAAATAGAATAAAGGAAAACTTGAAGCATGTGTAACGGCAGTTTTTCTTCTTCATTACAAAAAATTGAAAAAGAAAACTTGCGTGAAAATTCTAATTTTCTAATTTTTCTAATTTTGGGGAAAAAAAAATGCAAACACAACGAAAATAAAAAAATAATAATAAAAATAAAATTAGACTTGAAATCACTTTATATAATTGCCTTGTCTTTATTTTCAAATACTTTATTGATACTGATATTTCTTACAGAATCAAGTAAATTTATTCTGAAATTGGCGCACAAGTTGTACCGAAAGTTTCCGTGCCTACAAATAGTTAAAAAGTTATTTTATGTATCTATTGTTTTCTAACTTTGCCACTAAAACCCAACTAATATATATGAGAGAATTATTTTTACATAAATACATGGCTTCGATAGGGACTCTTTTTTAATGTATGCTATGAAACTATATAGTTTCTAATCATTTTAACTCACGGTTAAATTTGAGCTCATGAATTTCGTGTGAGATTTTCTTTAAACACTGGGCTACTGATGTTTTCGTATCTTCTCTCTAGAACGTTGAATTATTTTTGATATAATTTCAGTTTTTCAAAATAAATTGATATAAATTTGATTCGCTTTTTAAAATCGATTTACAATAAATTCGATTCGTAATAAATTTGGTTCGATGTACGTTTCATGTTCTATATAGATTTCCATTTTGTTAATTCGTCCAGGAAAAAGTTACATTCGTACGGATATTTTTAACTTGTAGCACATAACCTTCAGCATCCTCTAAAGATTAAGGTAGATATTCTGTACTTTAATTTAGTTCATTCATTATGTAAATTGATGACCATGCCTGGATTCTCGACTTGTACTTCATCACTCATCCGGTAAGCTTTGTTCTGTTTAAATACGCCATTCAATTTATTCAAGGTCCGTCTGAGATAATATTTAAACTCGGTGCAATGCTATTTGCACATTAATGGTTTAAGAGTGTCCCGCTACATTAATGCGCAGGAAAACCTCTTTAAATGTAAAAACACATTAAGCATCATCTCTCGTGTTTGAGGTTTACTGTAATATATTAAGCGTGCATAAAGGCGTTTTCTAATAGCTTAGCCGTAAATATTGAATTCAGTAATCTAATGTTTTCGATGGCTCGTTAAATATTAGTTTAACCAAGCATTCAGTTAGATGTCATAAGAATATACAGGATTTTTGCTGCACAAACTTTTGTGTGTGGGCTAATAGTAGACCTAGTGGTAATGTGCACGGTTAGCATGCAAAGAATTTAAAACAGTTTGTAACTGTTTTAAATACGTTGGTGACTGGAATTGAAATTAATATTTATTTATTTTGACAGTATTTATAAATATATCTTGTGTCGAGTAAAATTTCTTTCCAGTTTTACTCACATGCTACATGGGACAGTTAACCCTGAATGTCGTCCCAGAAGTCATAGATTCTCTGAACTAGTTCGTCAACTGCTACATAAAGGAAACATGAAGGGTTCGAATTTAAATAGTGATAATGTTTTAGATCATAAAGAGTTACCGTCATTCGGAAAGATCAACATATTTCATCCTTTCTGTACTAAAGTGTACACCTTAGCGCCATTTGGCTTCTGTTCTACATGCCTTAGAAAACATAAACAAACTACTAAGCAATTCTGAAAATTCCGAAAAAATATCTTATTAAATAAGTAAAATAGAGTAATGAGTTTGAAAATAGAGTACTAATAAAATAAAGATCTCACTATTAATTGGAAGGATCAGAATATTAAGATCATCATTTCCCATTCTTTCTTTACTAGATTTAGTTTTTATGACACGTGGCTCATTTTCTACATGCAGTGTCTCAGAAAATCTAAACATACTAAGAAGCAATTCTAAATATTCCGAAAAAAATGTTTTTAAACCGAGCTGCCGGACACACTGAGGATTAGTCACAACAAAAGGGTATAAATAATTTTAATTTCAATATATGTTAAAGAACTTACACAAAAATTATGAGTTATAATTTTTACACTTTACAATTACAAAGGGTTTAAGAGTTGTTCTGTCATTATCATTATTATTTTAATGAAAAATTAAAAACATTTTAATGCAAAGTTAGTAGGAAGAAAACTCTTATACTACTTTACAAGGCGTAAGTTTATTTTTTTTTTTTATATGCTATATCCTTTTAAAATTAAAATTTTTATTTAAATGCTATAAACTAATACAATTTCTCGATTTTTCCACCCTCCCTTCAAATCTGACTTGAATAAGCACTATTGTTTTCCGTAGACTTTTAATGTTTGAAGCACAGACTTTCAGAATGACTCATTAAATTTAATTTCCTACTCTTTGGTGTGATACAGCTGCGCATATATAATGGCGGATATTATCGCCCTGGCACCTGGGTGTTGGCTTTCCAATTCTAAAGATTCATAATTTGCATTGATAAACATGGATGCAAATTCAAAAATTTATGGCAGGCAACATGTTTTATAAGTTTTTAATCATAATGTAAATATTAACTGCAACATTACAAAGTATTTTTTCATACATTTTATGTAAAAACTTAAAAATATTATTGCTTAAATATTTACATACACTTAGAAATATTTTAGATGCATTATTTTAAAAATAATTTTTAAAATTAGAATGTATCATGTGCAATATAAATATTTAAATAAAATATATAAACATTATTATCTGAAGCAATGAACATGATTTTTAAAAATAAATTTTTATTTTTATTGCAGAATATATTTTATAGTCGGACCCTGTGTTAATAAACTACTTACAAATTCCTTTTGTGAAAGTGACTCCATTAATAATCGTGTTGCCATGGTAAGGCATCTAAAATGCTATAGACAAATTCAGTAACGAAAACTAATGAAAGAATAAAAATATTTATTAATAATTTACAGAAAAACATTTAAACATAATTATTATAAAACATTTTTTTAAATAGGAATAAGTCATGCACAGAATAAATATTTGAAATGCGTTATATAAAGATAATTATATGGAAGCAATAAAAGTATTTTTAAAATAAATTTAATTTTTTAATGTAGATTATTTTTATAACTAGGTTGTGGGATTAAAACAATACGTACAAATTCCTTTTCGTAAAAGTAACTCCATTAAAAATCGCGTTGTCATAGTAACGTATTTAAAATGCTATTTTGAAGTGCAGTAACGAAAACAAATGAAGGAATTAAAATATTTATTATATATTTACTGGGTAACCATATTTATTTATTTATTTTGTTTTTAGCTTTTAGAAATTTCATGTTGAGGCTTATAAAAAACTATCTTACATTAACAATGAAATAAGAGATGTTATTCTATTATTTAGAACAAATAAGATTTAATGTACTGTAAATAGCATCATTGTGTTTCAAATGTGCAACTTTATTTTTTGTTTTTTTCTGTTATTCTGTAATACTTCAGCACTCACTAATTTAGATAGTTAGTTATAGTACAGGATATATGATAGATATGTATATTAGTTATAGTATAGGATAGCTAGTTATATTTATAAGATATATATGTTTTTGTAATCAAATTTACAATAATGTGTTTATTTAACGTAGGAGAATGTATTTTAAGTAAAGGCAAAACATAAACCTTTAAAGTTGTAAAAATTCTTTGTTATGCTTTTTATGGGAGTTCTGTAAGTGCCATCAAATGCATTTCTCACAAAATTTTCGAAATCCATTAGTAAAGATCATAGTTAATGAATTTATGATAAATAATAAGTTTCAGTTTTAATCTTTATAATTTTTAATATGTATTATAGCAAATACGCAACATCATCAGTGCGCAATAAGTAGCCCCAAGTTGGTTCCAAGACCATCTGCCCACTGGCAGATATCTATACAGTAGATGTTTTGTTTTATAAAATAAGGTTATCAGCCCTACACCCAGCGCCCTCACGGAATAGTCATATTAGACTAGGACCTACGGTTTAAATTGATTCCGAACCACTACAATCATGCATGGTAACACCGAGACTCGAACCGAAACATATGTCATCAGAGCGTCAGAACTCTAGTCACTTAATTATCATGCCCCATAGCAAATAATACATCTATAAAATTATAAAAAAAATGCTTTTGTTCACCCAAAATCTTTTCTACTATTGTCTGAAGTTTAATGAAAGTCATTGAATTTATTTCACAAATTTACATATTTCAGTTTATTTCACACATTTTCATACTTGAATTTATTTCTCAAATTTAGATATTTTAATTTATTTCACAGATTTACATATTTGAGTATTTTTTTTAAATTTTTACATTTGAATTATTTCACAAAGTAAAAATCAAAATTTATAAAGTGTTAAAGAATCAAAATCGGGAGTTAGGAATCACGAGATAACATTAAAAATTGGATTCAGGAGTTGGGAGCTAGGAGTCGGAATTTTTTTAATTGACTCTCCACATTTGCACAGATGTAATTCACCTCAGAAAATGATCTACCAATTTGGTGGTTTCCTCGTGTCAATGCGAAGTGTCAACATTGCACAGGGCACCGAGCTATAAAAGTTAAATTGAAACATTTCCTTTCAAGCTCTTTGCAATTTTATTTTCCTATTCGTATAAAAGCCAAACAAAAATGAAAAGACATAAAACGGAGTCCAAAGCCTTCCATACTCAGACAAAGACGATTGCATTGTTCACAATTTTATCTCTAACTGCAATCGCAAAATCCTCCAACGGATTTCAAGACACCCACCGCCAGGACAACTTAGTGACACCGACCGTGACATTTTTCTGAAAAGCCCCCTTCCCAAAAAGCATTCAAAACACGTTGTTTTTCCTTAAGTTGAAAGTAACTGATTTTTCCTGGAGGGTGGTTATTCCGGGAACTGGTTTTTTTTCTTCGCCCAATATTGACGCCCAAACCCGGAGAAGCAGAAATTGAATCCTCCTCTTTCATTGAATGCCAATCAAGTGCGGTGGAACTTCAAGGGTTTTCGCCTCGGGGATTCCACCGCAACCGTAACTTTTTAGCCCCAACAGGATTCAATAAAAAAAAGCCAGAGGAGGTGTTTGGGAATGAAAAGAAGATGAAAAATAGACAAATGAGAGAGACTCTATGTCGAATGATTTAAAAAATAATAACAGCTTCCGGGTTGCTTTTAAAGTGAAGCTTTAATTAACCGTTGCAGACACTCAATAATTACTTTCTCATTTATTTATTTTTATATTTAAAAAGATTGAATTTTTGAAGATTGTGTTATTTAAAATTTAATTTATGATTGAAGATTAAATTTTCTCTAAAAATACATATTCTTTGTCTTTTAATATTTTTTAACAAACACTTTAGAAGCATAAAAATATAATAAAAATAGGAAATTCAACTAATTTCTTAAACTATAATATTAATTATTATTATTATCCTTTAATAAATATTTTTAAAAAATATTAATATTATTAATAATTAATTATAATAATAATTTTATATATTTTTAATATAATAATACATTCAAACTATACTTACGATACTTATTTGAAAACATAATTTTTCATTTTAATAACACACTATATGTTCTCATCCAGTAAAGTCATGATTGATTACCAAGCTGATGTCATGAATTTCTGTTTCTTAATTGGGTTTATAATACTACTGGCAGAGTATTGCCCCAGTATGTTGATGTTGAACAATTTCAGGCATCTGAAATATACATTTAACTTCAGACTTGTGAAAGAATTTTTTGTATTCTTTTGTTTCATGCGATAAAACCAAAATTACATTTGATTGTATCAAAAGTAGCCTTAATTCGAGTTCGAGTTCAGACAGTTTTAATGTCTACATCTCTAATCCTTGTTGATGCTTATTTGAAACGGAACTATGTCTCCCTTTGTAGAATCTCATGCTTAACAATTAAGTAAGTTGATGCAACTCATACTCAGCGAAATCTTCCATATTTTCAGCATTACATGCTGCAAATATGCTGATTTCCTGGATAACGCTCATGATCAGGATTGAAGAATGTTAATTTAGCACATATCTTACTGCCTTGTGGATTACACCTACCTTCTAATCCTATTTCCGAAACAATGGCTTACCATCAAGTACATTATAACAGAAAACACTTCTTTGTCACATTCTTCGGTTTCAATGAATCCAAACGTGTCTTTCAGTGTATTGTAAAACATTTGTGCACTTGTTTTTATCTCTTACTTTGGCAAAATTCTTATATGAGTTATACATGATGTTTTCTTTAAATACAACAGTGTTTTCAGTTTTCTCTAGCATATATGAAGAACTCAAATCTATAGATATTTCTTACTTAAGGTGACACAGTTTAACTTCAGGTTTAATTCATATTTCTGCATTAACCACGTCTTTGTCTCTCTTCGCGAAATACAATGTTATTATTGATGGCATTCTAGCAAAGCGTAGTCAATTCCTGTAATTACCTGAAATCCTAATTAAATTTGGAACTTCATGCCATTACTTCCATCTACAATAACTCTGTTTCAAGAGATCCCTTACTTGAAATTTTACATTTCCTGATAAAACTGTTTATTAGAAAATTGGGAGTGTTAACCACTTGATTACAAGCTTTTTCTCGTACAGGGCTTACTGAACTACCTGTAGCGACAAGTGCGACTGCAGTTTTATTATTTAGTCCTTCTCTAAGAATGGCAGAATGAATTTGAACAACACTGGCACTTGATGTTTCCTGATTCTAATTAGCCTATATCAGAAGCGTTGAATAGTTTTGCTTTGTTTTAGCAAGACAGGACAACGGGATCGTAAAATGCCTGCTGTCTCCACACTGGTAATATCTTTTTTAAACCTTGTTTCCTCCGTTTATCAAGGAGTTCATTTCCAGACGAACTTCTCATATCGATTCTGTTAGGTGTTGGTCCCCGATGGATCTTCTCTCAAAAATTTTGAAGAGGTTGCTTCAGAAATTTTGATCGTTCACGTTCACTGCTTGGAAAAGTTTTCACTTGTCTTTATAAATCCTATACACAAGTATTGCCTTTAAACACAACTTTCTCAACTAACTCAACAAGAGAAAAGATATTGACTATACATTATAAATTCTATTCTTATAATATTTGTTTCCTTTCATGTAAATCCTTTTGGGTGTTTTATACCCCTTTTTTAAAAACAAACTTTCGTTTCCTAATGTGGTTGAATTTTTACACGCACTCATAAATGCTGAAAATTTATTGAATGCTTAATCATAAGAACTCTACTTTGATGGATAAACTTCATCCCTTTTTCATTGCAATTAGGCAATTACAACAAATACTCCATAGACGGTATACGTTTTTTAGTATCTTCCTCACTTCTCCTCAAAACTGTAAATATAATTCCTTGTAGCATGTTTAAAGTCTTCTTATTCAACATGGACAAGATAATTTGATTGTTTTTTTCGATTTGGAAATGATTTAATAATGAATATTATATGTCCGATTTCATGACTGGATTTAAAAATGATTTTTACAGGTTCAATGTCCTGCCTAATTTATTAATAAATCATTCATAAGACTTGTAGTATTCATTCATAGAACCAGTAGTATTCATTTCTTTAATCAGGCAGAACATGGCACCTTAGACGCAGACGTTTTGCCTGATTTCGAAACGAATCAGGGACAGCACCTGCATAATTCATTTTTAAAACCAGGTAGGGCATCCAATTTGTAACAATTCATTTCCAAATCAGTCAGAACATCGGCAAATACAGGTGAGATGTTCTGACTGATTTTAGAAATGGATACTACTAAATTTTTATTCATTCTTCACATTTTTAACGTATTTATCCTCAATACCGTTTACAAGACACACTTTTGTTTCTCTTTGTTTCATAAAGCATAATTGGTCTTTTACTTATCATTCAGAAAAAATGTTTCTCAGCTTTCCTTTTAAATATCAAAATTTTTTTATTACTTTTTACACCATGTATGTAAATTTCCCGAACTGAAGGTTTATGACTTTTAAAACATGTTTCATCTTTAAAAGATCTAAATCCATACACAAGATTTCTCTACCGTCACAATTACATTTATCTTTATTGATACATCTATCACATTTTAGAAGATATTTATGCTCTTCCCTTTTTATTAAAAAAACTTTAGATTAATTTCAATAATAATTTTTTCTTAAAATTCCAGTCGCTAGTATATTACCATCAAAAATTGATTTATGTTTTTACAGATGCAAATGTAAGTATATTTATATTTAACACTGCCTACCCTTTCATTAAATTCCTGTCCACAAAATAAAGTGATTAAATATCTGAAACCTTTTCAAACTGCTTAACATGTTCAAAATTACATACTTCTGAAGAAATATTCCTTTAAATTTTATGTTGCTGTAACAGCTGATTCTTTTTGTAATAATATTCCTATTTTATATTTTATAATAATTATAATTATTAAAGTTAACTATTTAATGATATATATTATCATCTTATCCTTAACTTTACATACTATCCTCTTTTTTTGAAAATATTTATTGTTGTAGTAATTTTCACAAAAATTATTCAAATTTTTGAATAGCTAAACAGATGTTATTGGTTTTTTTATTGGCAATATCATCTCTCTCCTTTTAATAATTTCAAAGTTCAATAACAGCCACTTTTCAGACATTCAATAACAGAAAAACAGATATATGCTCTTTAATAGTTAATTATTTATACAATTTTTTTGTTTCAAAGATTCTAAATAGGTTTATATTTGCTTCTCTAGTAAATGCCACTTAGTATGAGAAGATTGATTTAATCGAGAATTATGCTCTCTTATATCTACTTTACTTTCTATTTTAACATTTACTTTTTCTGAATAAATCTCATAAAATATTGCAATATAGTTCATGAGATTTTAATTCATTGCTTTCTATAATTTTATAAATTTTTCTATATGCAATTTTTTTTATTTTATTTTCCTTATTTCAACAATTCTATAATATTGTTTAAT
Organism: Caerostris extrusa; assembly: GCA_021605095.1. Taxonomy (NCBI): domain Eukaryota; kingdom Metazoa; phylum Arthropoda; class Arachnida; order Araneae; family Araneidae; genus Caerostris; species Caerostris extrusa. Next base: position 20,819 of record BPLR01018857.1, read on the forward strand.
TAGATTTTCAAGATTTGCTTCTGTTTTAATTGTTTATTAATTTTTGTATTTTAAACCAAATGAATCAAATTTTTCTTCAAATTATGGCTTCTTTATTTCTGATTATTAACTATACGATTTTACTTAAGTAGTCTGCGGGAATCAAATTTTATAAGAAAATGCCACTCAATATGCCATTGCTAATCTTCGAAATAAGAGAAATATAATTTCTCATATATAATATAATTTTTCAATAGATATTTGGAGTAATTTGCTCTGCATTTCGTTTTCCAAAAGCAGTATTACACAAAATATATGTCTTCAAGCAATTTCAGTAATATCAATACGTCCTCCCTGTTGAATAAATTTTTAAACCATTTCAATGGATACTACCACCTTGGATCAAACTCTTGTGGATACTTCTGCTACCAACACATGTCACCAATGTCTATATAATATAATTTATACGAATTCATATTATAATTTAATAATATGAGCATATTTTTTTGTTAAAGGCTGCTTGGTTAAAAATAATGAAACATACGTTATGATTAAAATAGCTAGAAAAATGAAAAACTCGTTAAAAATTCGAATACTATAACACAGATATAAATAACTAAAAATTATAATTTCCAATCTTAAAAGACAGAGAAAAAAGCAAACTTTGATTTAATATTTAGCTCCTACGTTTTATGGCTGCATTACCAAATTTTGGTGTCGTTAAATACCAATTTACAACATTCTGCACAACTATACCATTCAATAATTTTTAGAGATTAGATAATTTTTTTGATATCATTAAAAATTAGAGAAAACTGGAGGATGACCTAAAATATCTGTTGTGACTTTTGAGGGACCGTGAGTGAAGCCATGCTCCATCTGTTCACATAATATACCGAAAGAAACATGTTGGCTTTATTTTGTTGCGATAGGCATACATAAATGGACGAATCACTGGGAGCAGCTCTTACACAGCTATGTTACGAAATAGTTATACCAGTCTTTCCTTAATGGTACTGTTACATTAAACTACCTGGCCAGTGTACGTGTTCTTTAACCCTGTAATTTTCATCAATCATTAGCAGTATTTCATCAGTTCAATTCAGTGCGAATCAAGGTCCTGTTCACTCAGTGACCTTCCTTAGAATGATTTCAATCTCCAAACCTGTACCTGAACAATAGGAAATCATTTGACCAATCTGGTGCTTTAGATTGTCGAATTAGAGTAAGACGGAGGTTCCCCGCCATCTTATGATATGGCACGCAAGCAATTCAATCGCTCAGGGTATTGCACTTGTTGACATTCACAATTTGTACAATATTTGAGCAGAGTATGTTCCCAGTAAGCTGATTATGAACAATTTCCAGATATGTGAAAGAGACATTTAACTTTAAACACGTGAAAGAACAGATTCTTGCCTTCTTCTGCTTCATATGATAAAAATCCAAAATTACCTCTGAGTGTATCAAAAGTAGCCTTAATTCGTGCTCGGACAGTTTTAATGTTATCAGCCCGCTCTCACCCTTTGCTGATGCTTATTTGAAACTGAACATTATCTTCCTTATCTTTCCTGGATAAGGTTCAAATGATCAGGACTGAAGAATCTTAGAGGCTAAATAACAACACCCGTCAAGACTTCAGGCCGGATCTCTTCTCTTGTTGCAGTGTAAAAAGGCAACTTAAGGACACATTTAGCCCTTATCTTGCTGCCTTTGTGGCTTACACCCTGTCCTACTTCTAATCCTATTTCCAAATAAATGTGTTACTATTAAGTACACTACAACAGAAGAAATCTTCAAGTGCTAAGGACAAAACAAAAATATTATAACCGAAATGATGCATCAAGTACTATAAGAAATCATGCACAAGTATTATAAAAGAAAACATTTCTTTGTCATGATCTTCTGTTTCAATAAATCCAAAAGTGTCTTTCAGAACTATTGCAAAAACATTTTTGCATTCATCTCTTACTTTGGCTAAATTCTTATATGAGTTATACATCTGGTTTTCTTTTGACATAATTATCTTAAATATAACAGTGTTTCTAGTTTTCTCCGGCATATAGGAAGAAATTAAATCTAGGTCAATTATAGGTTTATTTCTTACTTATTGTAACCCAGTTTAACTTCCGGTTTAATTCGTATTTCTACATTAATCATGTCTTTGTCTTATATTTTGTGAAATAAAATAATATTAGTGATGACATTCTAGTAAAAGCCTAATTGATTTCTACAATTACCTGATTACAATTAAACCTAAAGACAATTTTTTAAACTCCATGGCATTATTTCCATCTGCATTTACTTCTGTTTCAAAATATCCCTTAGATGAAATTTAATCCCTTACATCCTTCTTCTCGTATGAGGCTTACGGAACTACCTGTGGCGATAAGTACGACTGCAGTTTTATTATTTCAACTTATTCCTTTTGTTTGAAGTCATTCGATAAGAATTGCAGAAGGGATTTGAACAACATGGACACTTGATGTTCTCCCATTTTAATTTACTTGGATTAGAAAAGTTGAACTGTTTTGTTTCTTTTTAGTTTTAGCTGAAGACAATGGGATGATAAATGCCTGAAGTCTTTAAACCTTGTTTTCTCCATTTATCAGGGTGTTCATTTCCAGACGAATTCTCTTATCGATTGTGTTATGGTGTTGGTCTCCGCTGGATTTTCTCTCTGAAATATTGAAGACATTTCTTCGAAATTTAGATAGTTTACTTTCACTGTTAGGCAATGTTTTCACTTGCATTTATACACCCTCATAATCAACAAGTTTTTCTACGAACTCAACAGAAGTAAATATATTGATCCATTCATCCAAAAATTAGTCAGAATCAATTTTTTTAATTTGATCTGGTTATTAAATCTTTAATTGGTTTAGCGTTGTTATTTTCATTGTTGATGTCCAACATATCAAAGTACAACTCATAATTAAAGTCTCGCTATGTGTCGATTTGAATCGTCATAAGTGGAAATGTTTTTAAATGGTTAAGAAAAATATTTACGTATTTTAGTCCCCGTCTAGAAGTTTAATGCTGTTTCCAGTTTATGTCTTGTTAAAATTTTATCATTATAACATTTTTTACATTAAAATATTATACGGTTTTTAAAAGTATACATGGAAGCCTTTGAAACATAAAGCTTCAGATTCTGTTTTATAATACGAAATTAACATTGTATGCATATTCATAATGAAAAGGAATCGTTATTTCTCTTTCACATTAAATTCAACTATGATGCTATATAAAGGTCTTCTAAGATAATGGATTCAACTGTATGATGCCAGTCCTTCCCAATGTAATTTATACAAAACGCCATTAAATAAGACAATCAGACATGTATTTGCATACAATAGGCACACGAAATATGTATGATTTCATTTCATTTCATGTAGTTAACTTTTGGTTTTTTTTATCGACATTTTTTTTAATAACACGCTTTCGTTTTCAATGAGCGTGAATTTTTACATGCACTCTAAATGCTGAAAATTTAATGAATGCTTTATAATGAAAACTTTGGTAGATAAACTTCATCCCCCGTTTATTGCATTAGGCAGTTAGAACAAATACTCCATGGACGGCAAATGTGTGTTCGCATCTTCCTCTCATCTCTTTAAAAATGTGAAGATAATTCCTTGCAGCTTATTTAAAGTACTCCATATTCAACAAGAATTTGAGAGAGAGAGACAAAGAGAATTTGACAGGGTTTTTCTGATTTGGAAATCATTTAGTAATGTTTATTACAGGTCCGATTTCTTGTCTGATTTGAAAATGGTTATTACAGGTTCAGTGTCCTGCCTGATTTCGAAATAAATCAGGCATAGGAGCTGTACTCTTCATTCATAGAACCAGTAGTATTCCTTTTCTTTTTAATCAGGCAGGGATTTCGATCTGTAGTATCTATTTCTAAAATCAAGCAGAACATGGCACTTGTAGAGGCAGATGTTTTGCCTGGATTTCGAAATGAATCTGGCACAGACCTGTAGTATTTATTTTTAAAACCAGGAAGAGTATTTGACCTGTAGCAATTCATTTCCAAATCAGTCAGAATATCGGCACCTACAAATGTGATGTTCTGACTGATTTTAGAGATGAATACTACTAAATTTTAATTTATCCTTCATATTTTTTTAGCATACTTAACGCAATACCATTTACTGATCCGCTTTTGTTTCTGCTTTGTTTTGTATAGCATTGATGGTCTTTTTATTTACCAGTCAGAAAAATATTTACATTGAATTTACACATTGATGTTTGTCAGTTGGCTTTAGATCTCAAGATATTTTTATTAAATTTTACACCCTGTATATAAATTTCCTGAACTGAAGGTTTTTATGACTTTGAAACATGTTTCATCTTTTAAAAGATCTAAATCCTCCTTGCAAAAAGATTTATCTACCTTCACAATTATTTATATTTATTGATACGTCTATCACATTTTAGCAGATATTTATGATCATTACTTTTTATGATAAACTTTAGAATAATTTCAATTATTTTTCCTTAAAATTCCAGAGATTAGTATAATACCATCAAAAATGATTTTTATGTTTTTACAGATGCAAATACATATATTTTTGTACTGATCACTGTCTATCCTTGCATTAAAATCCTCCCCTTCAAAATAAAGTGACTTAAATATCTGAATTACAAATTTCTGAACATTTTCTGAACATTACAAATTTCTGATTATACAAATTACAAATTTCTGAAGAAATATTCCACACTTTATGATACTGAAGCAGCTAATGCCTCTTGTAGTAACAATATTCCTATTTTTATATACTTATCATTGGGTTTTGAAATTTTTATTATTATAGTAATTTTTCACATAATTATTCAAATTTTGAATAGCAGATGTCTCCTTATTTCTATTGCCAATATCATCTTCTTCTAATAATTTGAAGTTCTATAACCACCACTTTTCAGTAATTCAACAGGACAAACTAATAAAAGCTTATTTAATATTTCTATTCATTTTTGTTTAAAAAAATCTAAATAGGTTTGTATGTAATTTCGATCTAGTAAACGTCATTTAGTATGGAGAAGAGGATTTAACTGACGATTATGTTCTACTTCAATTCTCTATTTTAACAATACTTTTCTGAATAAATCTCTTTAAAAATGTTAAATATTTGTTTCAAGGTTTACTCATTAGCTTCTACACTTTATAAATTTTTCTCTTGTCAAAATTTTTGTTTTTGTTTCTTTCCTTAGTTCAATTATTTCTACAATCTGGTTTAAATAGATTTTTAAGATTTGCTTGTACTCTATTCTTTTTATTACTTTTTACTTGTATTTAAACCAATGGAATCTAAAAATTTCTATTCAAATTATGGTTTATTATTATTAACATACTGATTTTAT